>JAYMFT010377071.1:0-20946 GCA_038088735.1 Panulirus argus | reverse complement strand
TTCGTCTGTTTCCTGGCGCTACCTCGCTGACGCGGGAAGCAGCGATCAAGTATAATAAATAAATAAATAAATAAATAAATAAAATAGATAGATAGATAGATAACTTAAACATTGAACTATAGAACACTAGAATAATCAAGTATAATCTAACTACTATAAGTCTAATTCTATGAGACTTGACTGCAAATTGAGCTGTTGTTGATCCACATATATTTTGTAATATTATAATCTGCAATTCTTGATTATACTGAATGCTGCAAGTTGTAACTCGTGCTGAAATGTAACAGTATGGAAATTCTAACTCAAAAAGGACCAGGACGTTGTAACGCACGTTTGGACCGACATCTAAGTGTTTAGTGCTGATTAATAATTGATTATTACCAAGTCCAGGATATGTGACCTTTTACCACCAGAGTTCTATATTTCCCGGTGGTTTGTGGAGGTACAATGTTTCACACGCCAAGCATAAAATCAGTGGTGTGTAAGCAGTGAGCAGTGCTTGGTTATGAGACTAATAGTGCCTTAACTATCGGAGAAGTGCCATTGTCTTAACGGCAAGAGCACTGGTACCTGAGCAACTCCACAAGTGACGGACACCTGGCGATGAGAGAAACACTACCTAAACAGCTTTAATAGTGTCAGGATCCTATCGGCACTGGTACTGTTACAGTAGTGCCTGCCTTCTCACAGCAAGAACAGTGATGCCTGAGCAACACTACCAGCATCTGGCTCTTATCATCAACACAACCATGCCGTAGCAGCTCCAGCAATGTCTGCCTCTTAACGACAAGAACAGCAGTGGCCGAGTTCCTCCAGCAGCTCCTGGTTCTTAGCGGCGAGAGCAGCGGTGCCTGAGCAGCTTCCAGCAGGAACACGGCGAAGCTGGTGGCCCAGCCGAGGATGAGGATGTAGAAGACGCCCTGGAGGTGCTGGAGGGTGAGGAACATGTTGGTCCGCTGTCCCGCCGAATCCTATTGCTGCCGATTCAAGTCCCACCCCAGCAGTGACTCCATCTCCACCTGTAAAGATGTTACCTTTAAGCCCTCGAGAATCGAGTGTAGTTTTTCATAGATTATTCCCTTTCAGTTAACGTTATTGATTAGGCTTTTGTGTAAAATGAATGTTTAAGAAATTTTCGCCTGTGATAATGATGTTATTTATTTAATATGTAAAATATTACCGAAATGAACGTGAAATTACAGTAAAACAATTTATCAGAGGCCTTTTAAATGCTCAACCATAACTATAAGGACCACTTGTTTCGGAATGAAGTTCATCCTGGGTGCCTCACAATAAATGCCTCACCCTGGGGGCCTCACCTTAAACGTGTTGGATGAGGCCAACTTCCAACATCCGCCGGATGCCCTAGTCAAACTTGTACTTCCAGGATGTGTGTTTGGGGAAGTACCACGATACGTATCTTTCTTGAAACTGCTCCTTCACCAAGTACCAGTTAGACAACTGAAAGAGTTGGTTAGATACATGGTTATTATGGTCCCAGACTCTTTCTCAAAGATTTCCAAGTATATCTTCACCACCAACTCAGAACTTATAGGTTTAGACGCAAGTGCTTTCAGACGAAAATGAGTTATAGTTTGTTTAAAGCAACTAAAGCACAGAGGGAGAGGGAGATAGATAGATAGATAGAGAGAGAGAGATTTTTGCTGCCTTACCTTGTAGCGATCTCTTAAACGAATGATCAAATAAACTGCACTCTTAACGAAGGAGTGGGTTGCCTGCCAGCATAGCAGCCACGGCCTCCTCCTCCTGCGGGAACTGGTCCAGTTTCTTGTACAGTCTCATATAGACGTCGTCCTTTGACTCCCTTAGTAAAGATGGTAGAAAAGTACCGTCGTCAACCATCGCCAGTGTTTTGTTGCAAAGAAATGATTATGCAACATCTATCCACATAGCCTATAGGATACATTTCTCATACAGTTACACAATTGAACTAAACATATATATTATCCTTTCATCAACTTTATTTCATTTTTTAAGGTTCAGATATAGCGTTTAAATATTTTATCCATTGAACTACCGAAGCGCTATATAGGGAACATTATTACTATTATCATTATTATTATCATTATTATCATTATCATTATTATTACTTTTATCATCATTATCAATTTACGTTCAAGTAAGAAATGCACATGTTCTTTTAACTTAAATAACAATACAAGGTACCAGTTATCCGTGCAACAGCTTATCGGTAAGTCAAACTTTCATGTTATTATTTGTAGACTACGATACATTTTCTCATCATAAACCGTGGCAGGTCTGACGGGTAAACTGACAACCTACCTCTACGGTGCTGTCGTATTCCAGCAGCAACAACCCAGTCTGATATGCCTCAACCTTGTCTAGACCAATATAAATGTTCGCCCAATGTATAACTTGTTCTGTGGTGTATATGTAAGTGACATTAAAAGTTCAAGTGCAACTGATCAGGTCAGCCAAACTGCTTGGATCATAGAAGCCCTGGCGAGGTACATATGAGTTTTATATTGCAGAACAAGTTAGATGTTGAGTGAAAATGTAATTGGTCTGAAAGATGATGTTTTATTTGTACCCAGGAGAATATCCTCCATTAGATAATGAACTTTGTTCTCGTAATCTTGAATCAGGATTCATATCTACTTTTTGGTCTTTCATACCGAATATAAGACCAAACTCAGTCACTATCAGCCAGCTGCTGGAGAGTGTGAATGGGGGACACTGTACCTGCAGTCACTATCAGCCAGTTGCTGGAAGGTGTGGACGGTTGACAAGATTCCTGTATTCACAATCAGCCAGCTGCTGGAGGGTGTGGATGATGGACATTATACCAGTAGTCTCTATCAATCGACTGCTAGAGGGTGTGGATGGTGGACCCTGTACATATTGTCACTATTAGCCAGCTGCTAGAGGGTGTGGATGGTAGTCACAATACCTGTAGTCACTATGATCTAGCTCCTGGAGGGTGTGGATTATGGACACCATACTAATATTCACAATCAGCAAACTGCTGGAGAATGTATATGGTGGACGCTATACTTATAGTGACTATCAGCCAGCAGCTGGAGGGTGTGGATGTTGGTCACTGTACCTGTGGTCACTATCAGCCAGCTGCTGGAGGGTGTGGATGATGGTCACTCGAACTGTAGTTACTATTGGCCAGCTGCTGGAGGGTGTGGTTGTTGGACCCTATATCTGTAATCACTATCAGCCTGCTGCTGAAGAGTATGGATGGCAGACACAATACCTGTATTCACTATAAAACAAAGCTGCTGGAGAGTGTGGATAGTAAATAATACACATGTAGTTATTATAAAGCAGCTGTTGTACGGTGTGCATGGTGGACACTGCATCTGTAGTCACTATCAGCCAGCTACTAAAGGGTGTGGACGATACTCTCTATACCTGTAGTCACTATCAGTCAGATGCTTGAGGGTGTTGATGGTATGAACTACTCCTGTAGAAATATAGGCCTGCTATTGGAGGATGTGGATGGTGGACGCAGTACCTGTAGCCACTATCATCCAGCTGCTGGAGGGTGTGGATAGTGGACACAGTACCTGTAGTCATTATTAGCCAGTTGCTGGAGGTTGTGGATCGTGGACACTGTGTCTGTAGTCACTATCAGCCAGTAGCTGGATTGCGAGGATGGCTGACGCTGTACCTGTAATCACTATCAGGCGGTTGCTTGGTGTGTGGATGGTGGACATTATACCTGTAGTCACTATTAGCCAGTTGGTGGAGGGTGTGGATGATGGACACAGTACCTGTCTTCACTATCAGCCAGCTGCTTGAGAACGTGGATGGCAGACACTATACCTGTAGTCACTATGAGCCAGCTGCTGGAGGGTGTGGATGGTGGACACTATACATATAGTCACTATCAGTCAGATACTGGAGTATGAGGATGGTGGACACTATATCTGTAGTCAATATCAGTCAGCTGCTGGAGGGTGTGGATGGCGGAGAATATACTTGTTGATACTATCAGCTTGTTCCAAGAGGGCGTGGATGATGAACACTCTGTCTGTGGTCACTATCAGCCTGCTACTGAAGAGTATGGATGGCAGACACAATACCTGTATTCACTATGAAAAAAAAAAAGCTGCTGGAGAGTGTTGATGGTAAATAATACACCTGTAGTCATTATCAAGCAGCTGTTGTACATTGTGGATGGTGGACAATGTATCAGAGTCACTATCAGCCAGCTACTAAAGGGTGTGGACGATACTCTCTATACCTGTAGTCACCATCAGTCAGATGTTAGAGGGTGTTGATGGTATGCACTATTTCTGTAGTCACTATAGGCCTGCTTCTGGAGGGTGTGGATAGTGGACACAGTACCTGTGGTCACTATCAGGCAAATGCTGCAGTGTGTGGATGGTGGACACTATACCTGTAGTTGTTATTAGGTAGCTCCTGAAGTATGTGGATTGTGGACATTATACCTGTAATCACTATAAAGCAGCTGCTGGAGGGTGTAGATGGTACACACTGTATCTGTAATCACTATCAGCCAGTTGCTGGAGGTTGTGGATGGTGAACACTGTGTTTGTAATCATTATCAGATACCTGCTGAAGGCAATGGATGAGGGTCACTGTACCTATAGTCACTATCAGCCTGCTGTAGAAGAGTGTAAATGATGGACACCGTATCAATAGTCACTATCAGTTAGCTGCTGAGGGGTAAAGATGGGGGACACTATACCTGTAGTGGATATTAGCTAGATCTTGGAGGATTAGGATATTGGACACTGTGTCTGTAGTCAATATCAGCTAGAAGCTGGATAGTGAGGATGGCGAAGGCTATACCTGTAATCACTATCAGCCAGTTGCCGGGGTGTGTGGATGATGGACATTATACCTGTAGTCACTATTAACCAGTTGGTGGAGGGTGAGGATGATGGACACAGTACCTGTCTTCACTATCAGCCAGCTGCTTGAGAACGTGGATGGCAGACACTATACCTGTTGTCACTATGAGCCAGCTTCTGGAGGGTGTGAATGGTGGACACTATGCCTCTAGTCACTATTAACCAGCTGCTGGAGGATGTGGATGGTGGAGAATATACTTGTAGATACTATCAGCTAGTTCAAAGAGAGCGTGGATAATGGACACTCTGTCTTTGGTCACTATCAGCCTGCTGCTGAAGAGTATGGATGGAAGACATAGCACCCGTATTCACTAAACAAAAAAGCTGCTGGAGAGTGTAGATTGCAAATAATACACCTCTAGTCATTATCAAGCAGCTGTTGTACGGTGTGGATGGTGAACACTGTATATGTAGTCACTATCAGCCAACAACTAAAGGGTGTGGACGATACTCTCTATACCTGTAGTCACTATCAGTCAGATGCTGGAAAGTGTTGATGGTATGTACTATTCCTCTAGTCACTATAGGCTTACTACTGGAGGATGTGGATGGTGGACACAGTACCTGTAGCCACTCTCATCCAGCTGCTGGAGGGTGTGGATAGTGGACACAGTACCTGTAGCCACTATCATCCAGCTGCTGGAGGGTGTGGATAGTGGACAGAGTACCTGTAGCCACTATCACCCAGCTGATAGAGGGTGTGGATAGTGGACACGGTACCTGTAGCCGCTCTCATCCAGCTGCTGGAGGGTGTGGATAGTAGACACAGTACCTGTAGTCACTATCGTCCAGCTGCTGGAGGGTGTGGATAGTGGACACATAACCTGTAGTCACTATCAGCCAGCTGCTGGAGAGTGTGGATGGTGGACACTATACCTGTAGTCACTATCAGCCAGCGGCTGAAAAGGTGAATATGGTGGACACTATACCTGTAGTTGCTATTACGTAGCTCCTGAAGTGTGTGGATTGTGGACATTATACCTGTAGTCATTATAAAGTAGCTGCTGGAGGGTGTAGATGGTGCACACTGTATCTGTAGTCTCTATTAGCCAGTTGCTGGAGGTTGTGGATTGTGGACACTGTGTCTGGAGTCATTATCAGTTACCTACTCAAAGTAGTGGAGAAGGGTCACTGTACCTATAGTCACTATCAGCCTGCAGTAGAAAAGTGTAGATGATGGACACCATATTAATAGTTACTATCAGTCAGCTGCTGACGGGTAAAGATGGGGGACACTATACCTGTAGTGGCTATCAGCTAGGTCTTGGAGGATGAGGATGGTGGACACTGTGTCTGTAGTCACTATCAGCCAGTAGCTGGATAGTGAGGATGGTGGACGCTATACCTGTAATCACTATCAGCCAGTTGCTGGGGTGTGTGGATGGTGGACATTATACCTGTAGTCTCTATTAGCCAGTTGGTGGAGGGTGTGGATGATGGACACAGTACCTGTCTTCACTATCAGCCAGCTGCTTGAGAACGTGGATGGCAGATACTATACCTGTAGTCACTATGAGCCAGCTTCTGGAGGGTGTGGATGGCGGACACTATACCTGTAGTCACTATCAGCCAGATACTGGAGTATGAGGATGGTGGACACTATACATGTAGTCACCATGAGCCAGCTGCTAGAGGGTGTTGATGGTGGACACTATACCAGTCGTTACTATCGACCAACTATTAGGGGGTGTGGATGCGTTGTGGGTTGGCAGGGCTGGTGAAGATGGCAGTGATGTTGCTGGTGTAGTAGACGTTGACGGGAGGGTTTCAGGAAAAAGTGAAGGAGAAACCTCAATACATTACGAGATTGTGTGAAAAACCAGTGATGGATAAACCTCAGTACAACATGAAGGTGTTTCAGAAACTAGTGAGACAAACCTCAACATATTGTGAGGGCGTTTGAGATAACCGTGAGAGAAAATCTCAAATCATTATGAGGTTGTGTGAAGAGAGGGATAAACCTCAAAACAATATGATGGTGTATGAGCAGCCAGTGAGGAATTAACACTAACACATTACGAAAGTGTGCGAGGAACCAGTGATGGAAAAGAACTCAAAAAAGTATAAGAGTGTCCTAGTTACCGGCAAGGGTAAAAACTCAGAATATAATAGGAGGGTATGAGGGGCTAGAGAGGGACAAAGCTCAACACATTACGAAAGTGTGTGAGAATCTAGCGAGACAAACCTGAATACAACATGAGAATGAGAAAACATTGAAAGTAAAGCCTCAACATATTATGAGAGCGTCGGTGGATGCAGTAAGGGACAAATCTCAACACATTACGATTTTGTGTGAGGAATTTGTGAGGGACAAACTACAAAATAACTTGAGGGTGTACGAGGAGCCAGTGAGGAACTAACCCTATTACATTATGAAAATGTGTGAGGAACTAGTGATGGAAAAAACTGAAAAAAATTATAAGGGTGTTTAAGTTACCGGTGAGGGTCAAACCTAAAAACATTATGGGAAGGTGTGAGGAAATAATGAAGGAGAAACCTACACACATTATGAGTGTGTGTGAGAGTCCAGCGAGAAAAAAACCTCAATACAATATGAGAGTGAGAAAAAAGTGAGAAAAACCTCAAAACGTGGGCGTGGGAGGATCCATTGAAGGAAACATCTCAACACATTACGAAGTTGTGTGAGAAATTAGTGAGGGACAAACTTCAAAACAATATGAGCTTCTATGAGCTGTCAGTGAGGAACTAACCCCAATACATTATGAAACTGTGTAAGGAAACAGTGATCGAAAAATCAAAAAAATTATAAGGGTGAGTGATTTACCGGTGACGGTCAAACCTAAAAACATTCTGGGAGAGTGTGAGGAAGCATTGAGGGACAAATCTCAACACATAAGGAGAGTGTGGGAGAATCCAGGGAGAGACAAACCTCAATACCATATGAGTGTGTCTGAGAAACCACTGAAAGAAGAACTTTAAAACATTATAGGGGCGTAGGACAATCCAGCGAGAGAAAAATCTGAACATATTACGAGGTTGTGTGAAAAATTTGTGAAGGATAAACTTCAAAACAATTTGATGGTGCATGAGCAGGCCGTGAGGAACTAACCCTAATTCATTACAAAAGTGTGTGAGGAACCAGTGATGGAAAAACCTGAAAAAATTATAAGGTTGGGTGTGTTAAAGGTGACGGTCAGAACTCAGAAAATTATGGGACGGTATGAGGAACAAGTGAAGGACATAACTCTTCATATTATGAGGATGTGTGAGAAACCAGTGAAGGATAATCTTCAATACAATATGAAAGAGTGTGAGAAACCATTGGGAGACAAACCTAAACACATTGTGAGAGCGTGTGAGAAAACTGAGGGAAAAAATCTCTACTCATTATGAGGTTGTGTGAGGAATTAGGGAGGTACATACCTCAAAACAATATGAGGGTGTATGAGCAGCCAATGAGGAACTACCCCTAATATATTACGAAAGTATGCGAGGAACCAGTAATGGAAAAACCTCAAAAAATTATTAATGCGTGTCAATTACGGTGACGGTAAAACCTTGAAAAATTATACGAGTGTGTGAGAATCCAGCAAGAGAAACCTCAATACAGTACGAGTGTGTGCGAGAAATCAGTGAGAGAAAAACCCCAACACATTATGAGGGCGTAGGAGGATCCAGTGTAGGACAAATCTCAACACATTACGAGTTTGTTTGAGGAATTACTGAGGGACAAAGTTCAAAACAATTTAAGGGTATATGAGCAACCAATGAGGAACTAACCTAATACATTACGTAATTGTGTGAGGAACCAGAGAGGGAAAAATCTCAAAAAATTATAAAGGTTTGCGAGTTACCACTGACGGTCAAACCTCAGAACATTATGGGAGGGTGTGAAGAACCTTTGAAGGACAAACCGCAACACATTAGGAGAGTGTGTGAGAATCCAGTGAGAGAAACCTCAATATAATATGAGAGTTTGTGATAAACCAGTGAGAAAAACCTCAGCACATTATGAGGACGTGGGAAGACCCATTGAGGGACAAATCTTAACACATTACGATGTTGTGTGAGGAATTAGTGAGGGAAAAACTTCAAAACAATATGAGTTTGTCTGAGCAGCCAGTGAGGAACTAACCCTTATACATTATGAAAGTGTGTGAAAAACTAGTGATGGAAAAATTTAAAAAAACTATAAGGGTGTGTTAGTTACCGGTGACGGTCAAAGCTCAAAACATTATGGGAGGGTGTGAGGAACCATTGAAGGACAAATCTCAACACATTAGGAGAGTTTGAGAATCCAGCGAAAGACAAACCTCCATACAATATGAGTGTGCGCGAAAAACCAACACATTATGAGGGCGTGGGAGAATCCAATGAGTACCATATCTCAACACATTACGAGGTTGGGCGAGGAATTTGTGAGTGACAAACTTCTAAATAATTTGAGGGTGTATGAGCAGCCACTGAGGAACTAAACCCAATAGTGGACATTGTTTCTAGGATACTGATCACCTAAAACAATATATTGTAAATAATAAAATTTTCTTTACAAATTATTATACTCGTTTTTATCTGTTAACTCTCACTTCATAATTTTTTCTTCCCGCAACCACAAACTAATCAATGTTCTTTCAAAACGTTTCACATCACCCTAAATACTTAACATTTTCGTTGCTTTTCAAACTATTTGAATTCCTTTTTCATTTAATGTAAATCAAGTTAGCATTATCACTTAAAAAAATCATTTTCAGCAAAACACTTTGGAAAAAAAAGTACCAATAAATGCTTCATTTGACCACTGACCATTTCACCACGTATTAATTATACATATCACGTATTACCTATACAGACAACGCAACGCTCGCCTTAAATCTTTCTCCCACGGAGGGCAAGGGCAGACTGACGGTTGAGCAGTCAACCGTCCTGGGTCGAAGAACGAACGAGTAATGCAAGTCAGGTAGAAAAAAAAAGTCACATGCAGCGGTGGTTTGAGTGGATATAAACAAATAAACGATAACTTATGCTGGCTTTTTCCATATAGTGCTCTAATTACTTTAAAAGATTAGTATTTAGTTTTCTTATTGTTTCATAACTGAATTAAGGATATATTTAGATATCCCCATTATATCTACACAACAGGAAAACAGGTGAGCGTGGCTGAGGCTGTTTGCGTATTCAGGGGCATTATCAACGTTACATGAAAAAAAAAATAACGTAAATTATGAGGGTGTGTGAGAAACCACCGGGAAAAAAAAAAACATTATACGGGTGTGGGAGAATCCAGTGAGGGACAAATCTCAACATATTGTGAGGGTGTGTGAGGACACAGTGAGGGAAAATCTAAACTCATTATGAGGTTGTGTGAGGAATTAGAGAGGGATAAACCTCAAAGCAACATGAGAGTGTATTAGCATCCAGTGAGGAACTAATCCTAAATCATTACGAAAGTGTGCGAGGAACCAGTGATTTAAAAACCTCAAAAAAGTATAAGTGTGCTCGACTTACTGGCAATGGTAAAACCTGAAAATATATTAGGAGGGTGTGAGGAAGTAGTGAGGGACAAACCTCAACACATTATGAGTGTTGTGTGAGAATTTAGAGAGACAAACCTGAATACAATATGAGCGTGTGTAAGAAAACAACGAGAGTAAAACCTCTACATATTATGAGAGTGTAGGTGGATGCAGTGAAGGAAAAATCTCAAAGCATTACGATGTTGTGCGAGGAATTTTTGAGGGACAAACTTCAAACCAATTTGAGGGTTTATGAGCAGCCAGTGAGGAACTAACCCTAATACAATACAAAAGTGTGTGAAGAACCAGTGGTGGAAAAACCTCAAAAAATTATAAGAGTGGGTGTGTTAATGGTGACCGTCAACCCTCAAAACATTATGGGATGGTGTGAGGAAAAAGTGAAGGACATAATTCATCATATTATGAGGTTGTGTGAGAAACCAGTGACGGACAATCTTCAATACAATATGAAAAGAGTGCGAGAAATCATTGGGAGACAAACCTTTACACATTGCGAGGGCGTGTGAGGAAACAGTGAGGAAAAAATCTCAACTCATTATGAGTTTGGGTGAGGAACTAGGGAGGTAAAAACCTGAAAACAATACGAGGGTGTATGAGAAGCCAATGAGGAGCTAACCCAAATACATTATGAAAGTCTGTGAGGAACCAGTGATGGAAAATCTCAAAAAAATTATAAAGGCGTGTGAATTACCGGTGACTGTAAAACCTTAAAACATTATACGAGGATGTGAGGATCATTAAGAGTGTGTGAGAATCCAGTGAGAGACAAACCAATAGAATATGAGTGTGTGCGAGATGATAGAGAGAAAAACCTCAACACATTATGAGGGCGAGGGAGGATCCAGTGTGGGACAAATCTCAACACATTACGAGTTTGTTTGAGGAATTTCTGAAGGACAAACTTCAAAACAATTTGAGGGTGTACGAGCAGCCAATGAGGAACTAACCTAATACATTACGAAATTGTGTGAGGAACCAGTAATGGGAAAACTATGAATTATAAGGGTGTGCGAGTTACCAGTGACGGTCAAACCTCAAAATATTATGGGAGGGTGTGAGGAGCTTTTGAAGGAAAAACCGCAACACATTAGGAGAGTGTGTGAGGATCCAGTGCGAGTCAAACCTGAATACAATATTAGAGTGTGAGAAACCAGAGAGAGTAAAACGTCAACACATTATGAGGGGCTGGAGGATTCAGTGCAGGACAAATTTTAACACATTACGAGGTTGTGTGAGGAATGAGTGATGGAAAATTTCAAACCAATATGAGGGTGTATGAACAGCTAGTGAGGAACAAAACCTAATACATTATGAAATTATGTGAAGAACAAGCGATTGACAAACCTCATAAGTGACCAGACTCTAGGGTAATTTATTACTTTCAAAAATCTTAAATGGAATTACATTGCTTCTAAGATATTGTTCACCCAAAACAGTATAATGTAAACAAGATTCTTCTTTACAAATTGTTATATTCATTTGTTTCTGTTCATTCTCAATTCATAATCTTTTCTTCCCACAAACAGAAACTAATCAATGTTCTTTCAAATCGTTTCGTATCACCCGAAATGCTGAATATTTTTGTTACTTTTCAAACTATTTGAATTCCTTTCTTATTGGATGTAAATCAAGTTCATATGATCACTGTTAAGAAAGTTATTTTTAGCAAAACACTTGGGGGAAAAAAAAAGTACCAATAAATGCTTCACTTGACCACTGACCATTTCACCACGTATTAATCATTCATATCACGTATTAGCTATACAGACAACGCAACGCTCGCCTTAAATCTTTCCCCCACAGAGGTCAAGGGCAGACTGACGGTTGAGCGGTCAACCGTCCTGGGTCGAGGAAGGGGTCAGGAAGGTCAGGTAGAAAAAAAGTTACATACAGCTGTGGTTTGAGTCGATATGAACAAATAAACCATAACTTATGCTTGCTTTTTCGATACACTGTTCTAATAACAAAAAAGATATGTATTTTTCTTATTATTTCATAAATGAATTAACGATATATTTAAATACCCCCAGCGGATCTACACAACAGGAAAACAAGTGGGCGTGGCTAAGGCTGATTGCGCATTCAGGGGAATTATCAACGTTAAATGAAAAAAAAAAATGAGGTTGTGTGAGAAACCAGTGAGGCATAAACCTCAATACAATATGTGTGTGTGTGAGAGACCAGTAAGAGACAAACCTCAATACATTATATGTGAGTGTGAGAAACCAGCGAGAGAAAAACTAACACATTATGAGAGCGTTTTAGGATCAAGTGAGGGACAAATCTCATTACATTACGAGGTTGTATGAGGAATTATTGAGGGACAAACTTCAAAACAAGAAGAGTGTGTATGAGCAGACAGTGAGGAACTAACCCTAATACATTACGAAAGTGTGTGAGGAACCAGTGATGGAAAAACCTCAAAAAAGTATGAGTGTGTGTGAATTACCGGCGACGGTAAAATCTCAAAACATAATAGGAGGGTGTGAGGATATAGTGAAGGACAAACCTCAACACATTATGAGTGTGTGCGAGAATCTAGCGAGACAAACCTAAATACAAAATGAGAGTACGAGAAGATGGAGTAAAACCTCAACATATTGTGACGGCGTGGGTGGATCCAGTCAGGGAAAAATCTCAACTCATTACGATGTTTTGTGAGGAGCAAACTTCAAACAATTTGAGGGTGTATGAGCAGCCAGTGAGGAACTTATCCTAATACATTATGAAAGTGTGTAAGGAGCCAGTGATGGAAAAACCTCAAAAATTATGGGGGTGTGAGTTACCGGTGACGGTCAAACCTGAAAACATTATGGGAGGCTGTGCAAAACCATTGAGGGACAAACTAACACATTAGGAGTGTTTCTGAGAATCCAATGAGACAAGAACCTCAATACATTATTAGAGTGTATTAGAAACCAAAGTGAGAAAAACTCAACACATTATGAGGGCGTGGGAGGATCCAGTGAGGGACAAATCTCAACACATTACGAGGTTGTGTGAGGAATTAGTGAGGGACAAACTTTAAAACAATTCGAGTGTGTATGAGCAGCCAATGAGGAACTAACCCTTATACATTACGAAAGTGTGTGTGGGACCAGTGATGGAAAAACCTGAAAAAAATACTAAGGGTGGGTAAGTTACCGTTCACGGTTAAACCTCAAAACGCTATGGGAGGGTATGAAGAAGTGAAGGACATACCTCAATACATTATGAGGATGTGTTAGAAACCACTGAGGGGTAAACCTCAATACAATATGAAAGTGTCTGAGAAACCAGTGTGAGACAAACCTCAACACCTTGTGAGGGGGTGTGAGGAAACACTGAGGGAAAAAATCTCAACTCACTATGAAGTGTGAGGAACTTGGAAGTGATAAACCTCAAAACAATATGAGTGCATATGAGCAGTCAGTGAGGAACTAACCTTAATACATTACGAAAGTGTGTGAAGAACCAGTGATGTGAAAACCTCAAAAAATTATAAGGGTGTGTGAAGTACCGGACACGGTAAAACCTCAAAACATTTTAGAAGGATGTGAGGAACATTATAAGAGTGTGTGAGAATCCAGTGAGAGACAAACCTCAATACAATATGAGAGTGTGAGAAACCAGGGAGAGAAACGCTTCAACACATTATAAGGTCGTTGGAGGGTCCAGTGCGGGAAAAATCTCAACACATTAAGAAGTCGTGTGAGGAATGAGTGATGGACTAATTTCAAAACAATATGAGGGTGTATGTGCAGCCAGTGAGGAACTAAACCTAATACATTAAAAATGTGTGTGAAGAACAAGTGATGGACAAACCTCATAAGTGACCAGACTCTAGGGTAATTAAATACTTTCAGAAATCTTCCGTGTAATTACACTGTTTCTAGGATAATGGTCACCCAAAACAATACATTTGTAAATAGTCAGATTTTTCTTTACAAATTGTTATACTCATTTTTTGTCTGTTCATTCTCAATTCATAATATTTTTTTCTTCCCAGAAACAAAAACTAATCAATTTTCTTTCAAATCGTTTTGCATCACCTGAAATCCTGAATATTTTCGTTACTTTTCAAACTATTTGAACTCCTTTTTTCTTGAATATAAATCATTTTCAGTGTTAAGAAAATTATTTTCAGCAAAAGACTAAGAAAAAAATAGTACCAATAAATCACTAACCATTTCATCAAGTATTAAATATACCTATCACGTATAAGCTATACAGACAACGCAACGCTCATCTTAAATCTTTCTGCCACGGAGGTCAAGGGCGGACTGACGGTTGAGGGGTCAACCGTCCTGGGTCGAAGGCGGGATCTTAGATCAGGTAGAAAAAAAGGTCACAGGCATAGGTGGTATGACCACAAGTCCGGTAGTTTGGCAGAGTCGATATAAACAAATATAACTTATGCTGGCTGTCTCGATATACTGCTCTAATTACTTAAAGAAATTAATGAATATATTTTTCTTACTTTTCATAACAGAATTAAGGCTATATTCAAAGACCCCCAACGGATGTACACAACAGGCAAAAGAAGTGAGGGACAAACTTAAAAACAATATGAGCTTGTTTTAGCAGCCAGTGAGGAACTAACCCTTATACGTTACGAAAGTGTGTGAAGAACAAGTGATGGAAAATTCTCAAAAAAATATAAGGGTGTGTGAGCTACCGGTGACGTCAAAGCTCAAAACATTATCGGAGGATGTGAGGAACCATTGAGGGACAACCCTCAAAACATTAGGAGAGTGTGTGAGAATCCAGTGAGACACAAACCTCAATACAATATGAGTGTTTGTGAGAAACCAGTGAGAGTAAAACTTCTACATATTATGAGTGAGTGGTTGGATCCAGTGAGGAATGAATCTCAACACATTACGATGTTGTGTGAGGAATTAGTGAGGGACAAACTTCAAAACAATTTGAGGTTTTATGAGCAGTCAGTGAGGAACTAACCTTAAAACATTACAAAAGTGTGTGAGGAACCAGTGATGAAAAAACCTAAAAAAACTAGAAGGGTGGGTGCGTTACCGTTGACGGTCAAACCTCAGAACATTATGGGAGGGTGTGAGGAACAAATGAAGGACATACCTCGACATATTATAAGTGTGTGTGAGAAACCAATAAGGGATAAAGCACAATACTATATTAAAGTGTGTGAGAAACCAGTGGGAGACAAACTTCAATACATTCTGAAGCCTATGAGGAGACAGTGAGGAAAAAATCTCAACATATTATCAGGTTGTTTGATTGATTAGTGAGGGATAAACCACAAAACAGTATGAGGGTGAATGAGCAGGCAGTGAGGAACTAACCTTAATACATTACGAAAATATGTAAGGAATTAGTGGTGGAAAAACTTCAAAAAATATAAGGGTGTGTGAGTTACCGACGACGTTAAACCTCAAAACGTGATAAGGTGAAAGGAACTAGCGAGGGACAAACCTCAACACATTATGAGAGTGTGTGAGAACCTAGTGAGAGACAAACCACAAACAATATGAGTGTGTGTGAAAAACTAGTGAGAGAAAACCTCAGTACATTATGAGGGCATGGGAGGATCCAGTGAGGGACATGTCTCAACACATGACAAAGTTTTGTGAGGAAATTGTGAGGGACAAACTTCAAAACAATTTGAGGGTGTATGAGCAGCCAGTGAAGAACTAACCCCAATACATTATGAAAGTGTGTGAGGAACCAGTGAAGGAAAAACCTCAGAAAAGTATAAGTGTGTGTGAGTTGCCGGTGAGGGTAAAACCTCAAAACATAATAGGAGGGTGTGAAGAACTAGTGAGGGACAGATCTCAACACATTACGATGTTGTGTGAGGAATTAATGAGGGACAAACTTTAAAACAATTTGAGGGTTTATGAGCAGCCAGTGAGGAACAAACCCTAAAACATTACGAAAGTGTGTGAGGAACCAGTGATGAAAAACTTAAAAGAAAGAGGGATGGGTGAGTTACAGTTGACGGTCAAACCTCAAACATTATGGGAGGGTGTGAGGAACAAATGAAGGACATACCTCAACACATTATTAGAACGTGTGAGAAACCAGTGAGGGATAAAGCACAATAATATATGGAAGTGTGTGAGAAACCAGTGGGAGACAAACTTCAATACATTCTGAAGCCTGTGAGGATAGAGTGAGGAAAAAATCTCAACATATCAGTTTGTGTGAGAAATTAGTGAGGGACAAACCTGAAAACAATATGAGGGTGCATGAGCAGCCAGTGAGGAACTAACCCTAATACATTACGAAAATATGTAACGAATCAGTGATGGAAAACCTCAAAAAATATAAGGGTGTGTGAGTTACCGGCTACGTTAAAACCTTAAAACTTATGGGAGGGTGTGAGGATCTAGTGAGGAAAAAACCTCAACACATAATAAGAGTGTGTGAGAATCTAGTGAGAGATAAACCTCAATGCAATATGAGAGTGAGAAAAACCAGTGAGAGAAAAACATCAACACGTTATTAGAGCGTGGGAGGAACAGATGAGGGATAAATCTCAACACATAACGAGGTTGTGTGAGGAATTAGGGAGGGACAAACTTCAGAACAATATGAGGGTGTATGAGCAGCCAATGAGGAACTAAACCTAAAAATTATGAAACTGTATGAGGAACCAGTGATAGAAAAAAATCAAAAAATTTAAGGGTGTGTGAGTTACCGGTGACGGTCAAACCTAAAAACATTATGAGAGGGTGTAAGGAATTAGTGAGGGACAATCCTAAATACATTTTGAAAGTGTGTGAGAATCCAGTGAGAGGCAAACCTCAATACAATATGAGAGTGTGTGAGAATCCAGTGAGACAAACCTCAACACATTATGACGGCGTGGGAGGATCCAGCGAGGGACAAATCTCAACAAATTACGATGTTGTGTGAAAAATCAGCAGGGGACAAACTTCAAAACAATATGAGCTTGTTTGGATAGCTAGTGAGGAACTAATCCTAATACATTATGAAAATGTGTGAGGAACCAGTGATGGAAAAATCTCAAAAAATAATAAGGGTGTGTGAGTTACCGGTGACGGTCAAACCACAAAACATTATGGGAGGGTGTGAGGAACCATTCACGGACAAACCTTAGCACATTAAGAGAGTGCGTGAGAATGCAGTGAGAGATAAATCTCAATACGAGTGTGTGTGATAAACCAGTGAGAGAAAAACCTCAGCACATTATGAGGAAGTAGGAGGATCCACTGAGGGAAAAATCTTAACACATTACAATGTTGTGTGAGAAATTTGTGAGGCAGAAATTTAGAAAAAAAAATTGAAATTATATGAGCAGCCAGTGAGGAACAAACCCTAATACATTATGAAAGTGTGTGAGGAGCCAGTGATGGAAAACCAGTGAAGGATAATCTTCAATACAATATGAAAGTGTGTAAGAAACCAGTGGGAGACAGACCTCAACACATTGTAGAGCATGAGAAGAAACATTGAGGGAAAAATCTCAACTTATGAGGATGTGTTTGGATTTAGGGGGGGAAAACCTATAAACAATATAAGGGTGTATGAGCAGCCAATGAGGAAGTAACCCTAATACGTTACGAAAGTGTGTGAGGAACCAGTGATGGAAAAACCTCAAAAAATTATAAGGATGTGATTTACCGGTGACAGTCACACCTAAAAACATTATGGGAAGGTTTGAAGAACTATTGAGGGACAAAAGTAAACACATTATGAGAGTGTGTGAGAATCCAGTGTGGGAAAAACATCAACACATTATGATGGCGTGGGAGGATCCAGTGAGGGACAAATCTTAACACATTACGAGGTTGTGTGAGAAATTAGTGAGGGACAAACTTCAAACCAAAATGAGCTTGCTTGAGCAGCCAGTGAGGAACTAACCCTAATACATTATGAAAGTGTGTGAGGAACCATTGACGGAAAAATCTCAGAAAAAATGAGGTGTGAGTTACCGTTGACAGTCAAACCTAAAAACATTATGGGATGGTGTGAGGAACTAGTTAGGGAAAAACTAAACACATTATGAGAGTGTGTTAGAATCTAGTGAGAGACAAGCCTCAATACAATATAAGTGTGTGAGAATCCAGCGAGAGAAAAACCTCAACACATTATGAGGGCGTGGGAGGATCCAGAGAGGGATAAATCTCAACACATTACGAGGTTGTGGGAGAAATTAGTTTCGGACAAACTTCAAAAATATATGATCTTTTTTAGTAGCCAGTGAGAAACTAACCCTAATACATCATGGGTGTGTGAGGAACCAGTGATGGAAAAATCTCAAAAAATCATAAGGGTGTGTGAGTTACCTTTGACGGTTAAACCTAAAAACATAATGGGAGGTTGTGAGGGACCATTGAGAAGCAAACTTTAACACATTAGGAGAGAATCCATTGGGATACAAACAATCCTTAATAAAATATGAGTGTGTGTAAGAAATTAGTGAGAGAAAAACCTCAACACATTATGAGGGCGTGGGAGGATCCATTGAGAGACAAATCTCAACACATTACGAGGTTGTGTGAGGAATTAGTGGTGGACAAATTTCAAAACAATATGAGGGTGTATTAGCAGCCAGTGAGGAACTAAATCTAAGACATCATGAAAATGTGTGAAGAACAAGTGATGGACAAACCTCATAAGTGACCAGACTTTAGGGTAATTAATCGATTTCACAAATCTTCCATGTAATTACAATGTTTCTACGATATTGTATACCCAAAATAATACAATGTAAATAACCAGATTTTTTCTTTACAAATTGTTACTCATTTTTTTTTCTGTTCATTCTCACTTCATAATAATTTTTTCTTCCCACAAACACAAACTAATCAATGTTCTTAAAAATCGTTTTGTATCACCCGAAATACTGAATATTTTCGTTACTTTTCAAACTATTTGAATTCCTTTTTTCTTGAATATTAATCAAGTTCACATTATCACCATTATTCTTCAGCAAAACACTGGAAAAAAAAAAGCCAATAAACGCTTCGCTTGACCAATGACAGTTTCACCCCGTATTAATTATACACATGTATTAGCTATTACAGACAACGCAACGCTCACCTTAAGTATTCCTTCCTTGGTGGTCAAGGCCAGACTGACGGTTGAGCGGTCAACCGTCCTGGGTCTAGGGCGGGGTCAGGGAGAAAAAAAGGCTACATGCAGCAGTGGTTTGACCAACAGTCAGGTAGTTTGGCAGAGTTTATATAAACAAATAAACTTTAACTTATACTGGCTGTCTCGATATAGTTTTAATTACTTAAAAAAAAAATTGAATAATTTTCTTAGTTTCATAACTGAATTAAGGTTTTATTTGGAGACCCCAACGGATGTACACAATAGGCAAACAAGTGGGCGTGGTTACGGTTGTTTGCCCACTCAGGGGCATCATCAGCGAAACACACACACATATATATATATATATAAACGCGTTTTACCTTTTTTTGTACGTAAAACAACTGACATGAAGTACGAGGGATTTTAAGATACTCCAATTATTGCCTGTCATTTGCAATAAGTTTTGCGTGATTTCAAAATTCATGAGGACACATCCTTAAAGATACGTTTTTTACCGAGTGTACGCACAAGCACACACACACCTCTAGCGAGGTAAGGCCAGCAACAGACAAAGAAAGGCTGTATTCGCTCACATTCATGTGCAATACATCGAAACCACAGCCCCTTTCCACACACAGGCCCAACAGACCTTTCCATGGTTCCCCTAGCCTCTTCATATATCCTGGCTCAGTCCAATCACAGAATATCTATACCAAATAATATATTTACATCGCATTATAACTAAGCTGTTGCAACGCTACGGATTTTTCTTTTTTTAAGTCGAAGGCTCCAGTCACGGACGAAAGTCCACAGCATGGCCGGCCCCTAAAAAAAAAAAAAAAAAAAAAAAAAAAAAAAAAAAAAAAAAAAAAAAAAAAAAGCCTAAGTGATATATTTATCTATATTTAGTCTGATATTCTATCTATAGTCAAGCTTTGTCGGTATAAATTTGAATCACACTGTACACACACGTGTGTGTGTGTGTGTATAATGTAATTAGAACAATTGTTCACCCAAACCTTTTCAATCTTCAATCACTCTTTTAACCCTAAAAAGACACGAATCCAGCTCACCTCCTCCTTTTGCTTTAAATGTTGGGCCTCCAAACTGGGGGTGCAGGTGGTACACCGTACCCAGGCGCCCAAAAGTGGTCCCGGGAATTTCCTGGGATCTCAGAAAATCAACAGAGCACTCCATTCCACACCTCTCATCTTCCATACCATCTTTGGCCTTACAACTCATGGCATAAAACCGTAGGGGATAAAAACAGGATGACTAATGGAGAAGTGAAGGGGACCCGAAAGGAGCTGTACCCCTTAAGATTCCTCTTAGGGGCCCTGCGTGAATGGACACTCTCCCACTAAGCAAAACACCAACCATTCTAGGCATCACATCCGACATAAGCTCCCCACATCTATAAAATTAGCACACAAACTAAGTCCTCAGAATACTTACTGGCACAAGATTTTTTTTTCGGAAAAAAAAAAAAAAAAAAAAAAAAAAAAAAAAAAAATAATCAATGCACCCCACTTAAAACTAATGCATCAACTGCCAGATCT
>JAYMFT010377060.1:0-20946 GCA_038088735.1 Panulirus argus | reverse complement strand
ATAGAAAAGGGAAAGTGAACCAACATTGCGGCGTAGAGCAAGAGGGTCAAGTTTGGAAGTTAGCCTGAGACAGTTTAGGTTTAGGTGTGTTTGAGGACAATACCTATTCTAATGAAATTGCGCTTACATATGCTTTGTATTCTTATTCATATCCTCCACATGTGTGCCTGGAAGCTCTGTAAATTTGGTGACTAGTACTTATATGAGCCTGATGGAATTAACCGGTCTAGACCCCATTGTTCATGGATATGAGACGAAGGGTATTCGATTACTAGTAATCGAATAGTCATTTCCCTATTAGGGGCGATCATAGCTGAGTGGTTAGCGTTCCCACGTAATACATAAAAAGTGCAGGTTCGAATGCTTGCATTTGGAGGGTATATGTATTGTTTGAAAAGTGTGCGTTCATATGAACTATATTCATATTGGCATACCTTCACATGTGTAACATTAAGTTCTGTAAAAATGCTGACTACTGTATATATGAGCCTGAGGGGAACTGATCAGTCTAGATCTTGTTGCTCAAGTATTTAGAATGAAGAACAAACGATTTATTGTTTTGGAATAATCATTTTCCTTTTAGTGTTGATACTAGCCAAACGGTTGACGTACCAAGCTACCACGCAACGGGTCCTAGTTAGAATTCTTCGTGTTTGAGGATATTATGTATTCTAATGAAAGTGCGCATTCATATGCACTATATTCGTGTTCATATAATTCCAAATGTGTTACAGTAGGTTCTGTAAAGTTATTGACTATAACGGCCAAATCCCCTCAGTTCACATATAACGTAGTCAGGAGTTTTACAGAAGTTGCCCTCACACACATTTATGTATATTAACACGATTTTAGGTAATTTGAACGCGCACTTCCAACAGGAATTAATCGAACATGCTCCATTTTGTGGTTGCTGGGAACGTTAACCGCTCGGCTATGATCTACCCTAATAGAGAATTTACTCTTTACTTACTAGCAGTTGTATCCCTACGTCTCATATCTATGAGCAACTAGGTGAAGACCGTTCAAATCCCATCACGCTCACAGAAACCACATTCAGTTCTTTCACAGAACTTACCATCACACACATGGAGGTATATTAACACGATTATGATGCATATGAACGCACACTTTCATTGGAAAACATAATGTCCTCCAACAGGAAGGATTCGAACCTGGACCTTTTATGTGGTAACTTGGAGCGCTAACCGCTCGGCTATGATCGCTCTTGATATGGAAATGACTAGTCGATTACTAGTAATCAAATAACCATTGTTTCACATATGTAAGCAACGGGGTTTATATCGGTCCAATCCAAACAGGCTCATATAAGCAGTAGTCAGCAATTTTACAGAACTTACTGTCAGACATGTTGAGGTATTTGAACATGAATATTTTGCATATGTACGTGCACTAATAAAACACATAATATCCTGAAACAACAAGAATTCGAACCAAGACCTCTTGCGTTATAGCTGGAAAAGCTAACCACTTGTAACTGCAAGGATTGGAACCGGAACTTTTTGCGTGGTAGCTAGGAACGCTAACCACCTAGCTATGATTAGTTTAATACAGATATGGATATTTGATTACAAGCAATCGAATACCCTTCGCCTCATGTCTATGAACAACGGGGTACAGACCGGTCAAATCATATCAGGCTCACATAACCATTAGTCAAGAATTTTACAAAACTTACTGGTACATGAACACGAATATAGTGCATATGAACGCGCAGTTTCACTAGAATGCATAATATCCTCAAACATGAAGAACTCTAACCAGGACCCACTGCGTGATAGCTTGGTACTTTAACCGCTTGGCTATATCAAAGCTAATAGGAAAATTATTATTCCAGTACTTTCATTTAAAATCCTTGAACAACGAGATCTAGACCGGTCAATTCCCATCAGGCTCACATAAACAGTAGTCAGCAATTTTACAGAACTTAATGTCACACATGTGAAGGTATTTGAATATGAATATAGTGCATATGAACGCACACTTTTCAAAGAATACATAATACCCTCCATATGGAAGCATTCGAGCCTGCAACTTTTACGTATTACGTGGGAACGCTAACCACTCAGCGATGATCGCCCCTAATAGAGAAATGACTACTCGATTACTAGTAATCGAATACCCTTCGTCTCACATCCATGAGCAATGGGGTCTAGACCGGTTAATTCCTTCAGCCTCTTATAACTACTAGTCACCAATCATACAGAACTTATTGTCACACATGTGGCGGTGCATGAAAACGAACACACTACACATGATGCTCTCCAACGGCAAGCATTCGAACTTGAAGCTACTGCGTGGTAGGTGGGAAAGGTAACCGCTTGGCTATGATAGCCCCTAACAGCTATATGACTATTCAATTGATAGCAATCGAAACCCTTCGTTTCACGTCTGTGAGCAACGGGGTCTACACCTGTCAAATCTCATCAGTCTCACATAAACAACAGTCAATAGTTTTCCAGAACTTACTGCTGAATACGTGGAATTATATGAACACGAATATTAAGCATATGTACGCGTATATTCATCAAAACAAGTATTGTCGTTCAAAAAGAACGATTCGAACCTGGACCTTTTGCGTATTAGCTGGGAGCGCTCACCGCTTGACTATGATCCCCCATAATAGGGAAAAGACTGATGCATTACTCGTAATCGAATACCGTTTATCTCACATCCATGAGCAACGGGGTATAGACCGACCAACTAAAATCAGGCTCACATAACCAGTAGTCAGCAATTTTACAGAAATTACTGTCACACATGTTAGAGGTATATGAACGCGAATGTAGTGCATGTGAAGGCACACTTTTCAAAGAGGACATAAGACCCTCCAAAATCAATCACTCAGTCTTGCACAGTTTTCGTATTACGTGGGTACACTAATCGTTCATCTACGATCGCCTGTAATGGGGAAATGCATATTCGCTTACTAGCATTCGAAAACCCTTCGTCTCACATTCATGAGAACCGGGGTCTAGACCTGTCAAATCGCATATGGCTGATGTAAGCAGTAGTCAGCAATTTTGCAGAACTTATTGTCACACACTTGGAGGTATATAAACACTAATATGCTGCGTATAAAGGCACACTTTTCATAAAACAGATATTGCCCTCTAACACCAAAGATTCAAACCTGGATCTTTGCGTAGTAGCTGGGAACGCTAATCGCTATGCTATGATAACTCCAAACAACGAAATGACTTTTTCAATAGTAAAAATCGATTACCCATCATCTCGCATCTATAAGCAAAGGATTCTAGACCAGTCAAATCCAATCAAGCACTCATAAACAGTAGTCAGTAGTTTTATGTATCCTACTGTCATCCTCATGGAAGTATATGAAAGCAAATATAATGTATATGAACACACTCATTCATAAGAATAAATATTGTCTTCCAACAGGAAGGATTCTAACCTGGACCTTTTGCGTGGTAGCTGTGATAGTTAACCGCTCGGCTATGATCATCCCTAAAAGGGAATTTATCATTCCATTACTGGTAATCGAATATTCTTTGTCTCAAACACATGAGCAACGCTGTCTAGACTTGTCAAATCCGAGCAAGCTCACATGAAGAATACTCGTGAATTTTACAGAACTGAGTGTCACACCTGTGAAGGTATAAGAACACGATTATGCCTCCATATGTGTGAAAGCATGTTTTGTAAAACTGCTGACTACTATTTATGTGAGCCTGATGGGATTTGAGCGGTTTAGACACCGTTGCTGATGGATGTGAGACGAAGTGTATTCGATTACTGCGACTATAGCAGAATGGTGAAGCGTTCCTAACTGCTAGGCAAAAGGACCAGGCTCGAATCCTTGCTGTTGGAGAGTATTATTTCCTAAATGAAATGCGTGCGTAAATGTACGCTATCTTCCTGTTCGTATTTTCCACTTGTACGACAGTATCGGCGGTAAAATTGTTGACTGCTGGTTATGTAATCCTGATGGAACTTGACCAGTCTATACTCCGTTGCTCATGAATATGACACGATGGGTATTCGATTAATAACAATCGAATAGTCATTTACCTGTTAGGCGCGATCATGGCCAAGCGGTTAGTGTTACCACCTACCACACTATAGGTTCAGGTTTGAATTCTTGCTATTAGAGGGTATTATGTCCTTTAGAAAAGTGCTCGTTCATATACACTATATTCCTGTTCGTATCTTCCATGTGTATGAGAGTAACGTCAGAAAAGTTGCTGACTACTGGTTTTGTAAGCCTGTTGGGATTTTAGCGGTCTAGACCCCGTTGCTCATGGATGTCAGATGAAGGGGTTTTCGATTACTAGTAATCGAAAATTGATTTCTTTATTAAGGGCAATCATACTCGAGCGCTTACTGTTTCCAACTACCAAGCAAAAGGTCCAAGTCAGAATCCTTCGTGTTTCAGGACATTAGTTATTGTAATGAAATACCGCGTACATATGCACGATATTCTTACTCATATCCTTCACATGTGTGACAGGAAGTTCTATAAAATTGCTGACTACTGTTTATATGAGCCTGAAGGAATTGACCGGTCTAAACTCATTCCTCATGGATCTGAGACGAAGGGTATTCGATTAATAGTGATCGAATAGTTATTTCCTTATTAGGGGCGATCATATCCGAGCGGTTAGCAATCCCATGTAATATGTAAAAGGTGCAGATTCGAATGCTTGCTTTCGTAGGGTATTATGTATTCTTTGAATATTGTGCGTTCATATGCACTATATTCACATTCATTTACCTTCAAAAGTGTAACAGCAAGTTCTGTAAAATCATTGACTAATGGTTATGTGAGCCTGATGGGATTAGACCGGTTTGGACCCCGTTGTTCATGAATGTGAGGCGATTGGTATTTGATTGCTTAAATCGAATCGTCACATCCCTCTTAAGATAGGCGGTTAGCGTTCCTAGCTATCAAGCTAAAGGTTCAGGTTCGAATCCTTGCTGATCCAAGATAACAAGTGTTCTATGAACACTGCAAGATAATACATTTGAACACACGCTTCTCATAGAACACATAATGGCCTCCAACAGCAAGTAATCTAAAACTAACCTTTTGTGTGGTACCTGGGAACGCTAACCGGTCTGCCATTATCACGCCTAATATGGAAATGACAATTCGATTAATAGTAATCGAATGCCATTCGTCTCACATCTATGACCAACAGGGTCTAGACCGGTGAAAACCCATCAAGCTCACAGAACTAGTAGTAACCAATCTTAGAGAACTTACTCTCATACATGTGCAAGAATATGAATAGGAATATTGTGTATATATAAACGAGCTTTTCATAGAACACATAGTACCCTCGAAAAACAAGGATTCTAGCTCGGACCTTTTGCTTAGTAGCTGAGAACGCAATCCGCTTGGCTATGATCGCCCCAGATATGAAAATGACTATTAGCTTACTAGTAATCGAATACCCGTCGTCTCATATCCATTAGCAACATGGTCTAGACCGGTCATTTCCCATCAGTCTCACATAACTAGTAGTCATCAATTTACAGAATTCACTGTCATACATTGGAGGTGTATGAACACGTATATAGTGCATATGAACGCACACTTTCCATAGAACACATAAGGCCCTTCAACATGACGGATTCGAACCATGGCCTTTTACGTAGTTGCTGAGAACGCTAAATACTCTGATATGATCAACTCTAATGGGAACCGACCATTTCAGTAATAGTGATCAAATAATGTTCTTATATCTATGAGCAACATAGTCTATACTGGTCAAATCCCCTCAGATCACATATAAAGTAGTCAGGATTTTTACAGAACTTGCCCGACCACACATAGATTTATATTATCACGATTTTAGTGCATGTGAACGCGCACTTTCATTAGAATTCATAACGTCCTCGAGGAGGAAGTATTTAAACATGGACCATTTGTTTGGTAGCTGGGAACGTTAACTGTTCCACTATGATCAACCTTAATAGAGAATTTACTATTTACTGACTAGGAGTCGAATCCCAACGTCTCACATCTATGAGCACTTAGGCGTAGACCGGTCAAATCCCATCAGTCTCACATAAAACAGAATTCAGTTGTTTTACAGAAGTCACCCTTACACACATGGAGGTATATTTACATGATTATGATGCATATGAACTTGGACGTTCATTGGAATACATAATGTCCTCCAATAGGAAGAATTCGAACCTGGAACATTTGCGTGGTAACCTGGAACGCTAGCCGCTCTGCTGTGATCGCTCTTAATAAGGAAATGACTATTCGATTACTAGTAATCGAATTCCCTTTGTCTCACATATGTGAGCAAAGGGGTCTATACCGGTCTAATCCAAACAGGTTCATATAATCAGAAGACAGCAATTTTAAAGAACTTAATGTCAGACTTGTGGAGGTATATGAACTGGAATATAGTGCATATGTACGTGTACTATTCATAGAAAACAAAATATCCTGCAACAACAAGAATTCGAACCAGGACCTTTTGCGTGATAGCTGGGAATGCTAACCACTTGGCTATGATGGCCCCGAATAGGGAAATTAGTATTCGATTACTAGTAATCTAATACCCTTCTTCTCACATTCATTAGCAACGGAGCTTAGACCGGTCAAATCCCATAAGGCTAACATAACCAGAAGTCACCAATTTTACAGAACTTATTGTCACACATGTGGCGGTACATGAAAACGAATGTAGTACACATAATACTCTCCAACAGAAAGCATTCGAACTTGGACGTATTGCGTGGTACGTGGGAACGCTAACCTCTTGGCTATGATAGCCCCTAACAGATAAACGACTTTTCGATTACTAGCAATCGAATTCCTTCGTTTCACATCTTTGAGCAACGGGGTCTACATCGGTCAAATCCCACCAGTCTCACATATACAGCAATCAGTTGTTTTACAGAACTTAGTGCTAATTACGTGGAATCATATAAACACAAATATAATGAATATGTACGCGCATATTCATCAAAACAAGAACTGTCGTATAACAAGAACGATTCGAACCTGTACCTTTTGCGTGTTAGCTGGGAATGCTCACCGCTTGGCTATGATCGCCCACAATAGGGAAAAAAACAATTGCATCGCTAGTAATCGAATACCCTTTATCTCAAATACATGAGCAACGGGGTCTAGCCTGGTCACATCTAAACTGGCTCATAGAACCAGTAGTCAGCTATTTTACAGAACTTACTGTCACACAAGTAGAGGCATTTCATCACGATTATAGTGCATATGAATGCACACTTTTCAGAGAGGATATAAGACACACCAAAAGCAAGCATTCGATCCTGCTCAATTTCATATTACGTGGGTACGCTAATCGCTCATCTACGATCGCCCCTAATAGAGATAAGAATACTCGATTACTAGTAATCGAATACCTTTCGTCTCACATTCATGAGAACCGGGATCCAGACCAGTCAAATCACAAAAGGCTGATATAACCATTACTCAGCAATTCTACAGAACTGACTGGTATACGAAGAAGAATATACTGCATATGAAGGCACACTTTTCATAAAACACATAATGCCCTTTAACATCAAAGTCTCGAGCATGGATCTTTTGCGTAGTAGCTGGGAACGCTAACCGTTATGCGAAAATAACCCCAGATAGCGAAATAACTATTTTAATACTAATAATCGATTACACGTCGACTCGCATCAATGATCAAAGAATTCTAGACCAGTCAAATCCAATCAGGCATCCATGAACAGTAATTCGTAGTTTTACAGATCTTACTGTCATCCCCATAGAAATATATGAAAACGAATGTAATGTATATGATCGCGCTCTTTCATGAGAATACATAATGTCCTCCAATAGGCTGGATTATAACCTGGACCTCTTTTGTGGTAGCTGGAAACGCTAACCACTCGGCTATGATCACCCCTAAAAGGGAAATTTTTATTCGATTTCTAGTAATCGAATACCCTTTGTCTCAAATCCATGATCAACGCTGTCTAGACTGTTTAAATCCGAGCAAGCTCACATAAAGAGTAGTCATGAATTTTACAGAACTGACTGTCACACATGTGGAGGTATAAGAACACGATTATGCCTCCTCATGTGTGAAAGTAAGTTCTGTAAAAAGGCTGATTATTATTTATGAGATCCTGATGGGATTTGAGCGGTTTAGACCTCGTTGCTCATGGATTCGAGACGAAGTGTATTCGATTACTGCGATCATAGATGAGTTGTTAGCATTCACAGCTACTAGGCAAAAGGTCCACGTTCGAATCTTTGCTGTTGGAGGGTATTATGTCCTAAATGAAATGCGTGCGTACATATACGCTATATTCCTGTTCTTATCTTCCACTTGTATGACAGTATCGGCGGTAAAATTGCTGACTGCTGGTTAGGTAATCCTGGTGGAATTTAACCAGTCTAAACTCGGTTGATCATGGATATGAGACAAATGGTATTCGATTACTAGTAATCAAATAGTCATTTACCTGTTAGGGGATATCATAGCACTATAGGTACAGTTTTGAATGCTTGATGTTAGAGGGTATTATGTCCTTTAGGAAAAGTGCGCGTACATATGCACTATAATCTTGTTCGTATCCTCCACGTGTATGAGAGTAACGTGGGTAAAATTGCTGACTACTATTTATATAAGTCTTGTGGGATTTGAGCTGTCTTGACAACGTTGCTCATGGATGTAAGATGAAGGGTATTCGATTACTAGTAATCGAAAAGTCATTTGCTTTTTAGGGGCAATCATACTCGAGCGGTTACCGTTTCCAGCTACCACGCAAAAGGTCCAGGTAAGAATCATTCGTGTTTGAGGCCATTACGTATCCTAATGAAACTGCGCGTACATATGCACTCTATTCTTATTCGTATCCTCCACATTTGTGACAGTAAGGTCTGTAAAATTGCTTACTGTATATATAAACCTGATTGGAATTGACCAGTCTATACCCCATTGCTCATGGATATGAGAAGGGGCGATCATCACTTAGCGGATAGCGTTCCCACGTTATACGAAAAAGGTGTAGGTTCGAATGCTTGATTTTGTATTCTTTGAAAAGTGAGAGTTCATATGCACTATATTTATATTCATATACCTTCACATGTGTGACACTGTGTATTCTAATAAAGTTGCGCGTACATATGCACTATATTCTTGATCATATCCTCGACATGTATGACAGTAAGATCTGTAAAATTGCTGACTACTGTTTATGTGAACCTGATGTTAATTGACCATTCTAGACCTCATTGTTCATAGATCTGAAATGAAGAGCATTCGATTACTAGTAATGGCATAGTCATTTTCCTATTACTATTGATCATAGCCAAGCGGTTAACGTACCAAGGTACCACGTAACGGCTTCTAGTTAGAATCCTTCTTTAATGTTTTCTAATGGAAGTGCACTATTAAATGCACTATATTCGTGTTCATATAACTTCACTTGTATTACAAAAATTTCTGTAAAATTCTTGACTAATGGTTATGTGAGCCTGATGGGATTTGATCGGTCTGGACCCCGTTGTTCATGGATGTGAGGCGATGGGTATTCGATTCCTTGTAATTGAATACTCACATCACTATTAAGGGTAATCACAGACAGACGGTTAGCGCTCCTAGCTACCACGCAAAATGTTCAGGTTCGAATCATTATTGTTGCAAGGTATTAAGTGCTCTATGAAAACTGAGTGATCACATGCAAAATAATACATTTCAACAAACGCTTCTCATAGAACACATAATGGCCTCCGACAGCAAGGACTCTATCCTTGACCTTTTGTGTGGTAACTGGGAACGCTAACCGCTCTGCCATTATCACGCCTAATAGGAAAATGACAATTAGATTAATAGTAATTGAATACCCTTCGTCTCACATCTATGAGCAATAGGGTTTAGACCGGCGAAATCTCATCATTATCACATAACTAGTAGTCACCAAATTTACAGATATTACTCTGATAGATACGCAGGTATTTGAACAGAAATAAAGTGTATATGTACACTTGCTTTTCATAAAACTCATAATACCCTCGAACAGCAAGGATTCGAGCTTGGACCTTTCATGTGGTAGCTGGGAACGCTATCCGCTTGGCTATGATTGCCTAAGATGGGAAATTGACTATTAGCTTTTTAGTAATCGAATACCCTTCCTCTCATATCCATTAGCACGTGGTCTAGACCGGTCAATTCCCATCAGTCTTACATAACATGTAGTCATCAATTTACAGAAATTATTGTCATACATTGGAGGTATATGAACACGAATATAGTGCATATGACCGCACACATTTCATAGAACACATATAGCCCTTCAACATGACAGATTCAAACCATGACATTTTGCGTAGTAGCAGGGAACGCTAACTTCTCTGATATGATCAACCATAGTGGGGACTATTTGATTACGAGAAATCAAATAATGGTATTTTCATTTCTATGATCAACGGGATGTATTAAAGCCAAATCCCATCAGTTTACTTATAAAGTAGTAACACGTTTTACAGAACTTGCTTTCACACAAATGTATGTATATTAACACGATTATAGTGCATGTGAACGTGCACTTTCATTAGAATTCATGATGTCCTCCAACAGGAAGCATTCGAACATAGACCATTTGTGTGGTAGCTGGGAACGTCAACTGCTCCTTTATCATCGACACAAATAGAGAATTTGCTATTTACTTGCTAGCAGTCGAATCCCTATGGCTCACATCTATGAGCAGTTACGTGTAGACCGGTCAAATCTCATCAGGCTCACATAAACCGTATTCAGTTGTTTTACAGAACTTACCCTCACACACATAGAGATATATTAATGCGTTTATGATGTATATGAACGCGCACTTTCATTAGAATACATAATGTCCTCCAACAGGAGGGATTCGAACCTGGACGTTTTGCATGGTAACATGGAACGCTAGCCTCTCGGATGTGATCGACCTTAATACGGAAAGGAATAGTCGATTACAAGTAATCAAATACCGTTTGTTTCACATATGTGAGCAACATGGTCTATATTGGTCCAATCCAAACAGGCTCATATAAGCAGAAGTCATCAGTTTTACAGAACTTACTGTCAGACATGTTACGATATATAAACAGGAATATAGTGCATATGTACGTGCACAATTCATAGAACACATAATATAATGCAACAGCAATTATTTGAACCAGGACCTTTTGCGTGATAACTGGAAACGCTAACCACTCGGCTGTGATGGCCTCTAATAGGAAAATGACTATTCGATTACTAGTAATCTAATACCCTTCTTCTCACATCCAGAGCAACGGGGCCTAGACCGGTCAAATTCCATAAGGATAACATAACCAGCAGTCACCAATTTTACAGAACTTATTGTCACACATTTAGAGGTGCATGAAAATGAAAACATTACACATAATACTCTCCATCAGCAAGCATTCGAACTTGAACATATTGCGTGGTAGACGAGAATGCTAACCGCTTGGCTATGGTAGTCCCTAACAAGTATATGACTATTCGATTACTAGCAATCGAACCCCGTCGTTTCACATATATGAGCAACGAGGTCTACACCAGTCAAATCCCATCAGAAGTCAGTAGTTTTACAGAACTTTCTGCTCTATACATGGAAATTTATGAACACAGATATAAAGCATTTACACACCCATATTCATCAAAATAAGAATTGTCGTGCAACAATAACGATTAGATCCTGGACCTTTTGCGTGTTAGCTGGGAACGCTAACTGCATGGCTATGATCGCCCATAACAGGGAAAGACTATTGCATTACTAGTAATCGAATAGCTTTCATCTTAAATCCAAGAGCAACGAGTTCTAGACCGGTCAAATCCAATCAGGCTCACATAACCAGTAATCACCTATTTTACAGAACTTACTGTCACACATATTAGAGGTATATGAACACGAATGTAGTGTATATGAAGGCACACTTTTCAAAGAGGACATAAGACTTTCCAAAGCAAGTACTCGAATCTGCACCGTTTTCCTATCACGTGGGTAAATCAGTCGCTCATCTACGATCGCCCCTAATATGGAAATGAATATTCAATTACTAGCAATCGAATACCCTTCTTCTCATTTTCATTAGAACCGGGGTCTAGACCAGTAAAATTGCATAAGGCTGATGTAACAGTAGTCAAAAACTTTAAAGAACTTAATATCACACACATGGAGGTATATGAACTCGAATATAGTGCATATGGAGGCACATTTTTCATAAAACACATATTGCCCTTTAACACTAAAGATTCGAACCTGGTTCTTTTGTGTAGTAGCTGGGAACGTTATCCGCTATGCAATGATAAGCCCAAAGCGCGAAATGACTATTTGAATACTGATAATCGATTATCCTTCGTCTCGCATCTATGAGCAAAGGACTCTAGACCAGTCAAATCCACCAAGCACGCACAAACAGTAGTCAGTATATGATAACGAATATATTTTGTATGAACGCTCGCTTTAATTAGAACACATTATGTCCTCTAATAGGAAGGATTCTAACCTAGACACCACTTGCGAGGTAGCTGGGAACTTTAACCACTCGACTCTGATTACCCCTTAAAGGGAAATTATTATTCCATTACTAGTAATAGAATACCCGCTGTCTCAAAGCCATGAGCAAAGCTGTCTAGACTGATTAAATCCGAGCAAGCTCACATAGAGAGCAGTCATGAATTTTACAGAACTGACTGTCACACATGTGGAGGTATAAGAACAAGTTTATATCTCCACATATGTACTAGTAATTTCTGTAGAATTGCTGACAATTTTATATGCGAGCCTGATGGGTTTTGAGTAGTTTACACCCCGTTGCTCATGGATATGAGACGAAGTGATTGCGATAACTGCGATCATAGCAGAGTGGTTAGCATTCCCAGCTTCTGGGCAAAGGTCCAGGTTCGAATCCATTTATGTCCTAAATGAATCGCGTGTGTATATATACATTATTTTTCAATTGTATGACAGTATCTGCGTTAAGATTGCTGATTTCAGGATATTCAAACCTGATGGAATTTGACAAGTGCAAATTCTGTTGCTCATGCATATGAGACGAAGGGTATTAGATTACTAGTAATCGAATAGTCATGTACCTGTTAGGGGCGATCATAACCAAGCGGTTAGTGTTCCCACCTACTACACTATAAGTTCAGTTTCGAAAGTTTACTGTTAGAGGGTATTATTCCTTTAGGAAAAGTGCGCCTATATATGCACTATATTCCTATTCGTATCATCCACGTGTATGAGAGTAACGTAGGTAAAATTGCTGACTGCTGGTTATGTAAATCTGATGGGATTTGAGCGGTCTTTACCTCGTTGCTCATGGATGGAGAGTATGGGTATTTGATTACTAGTAACTGAAAAGTCATTTGCCTATTAGGGGCAATCATAATCGAACGGTTACCTTTTCCAGCTACCACGCAAAAGGTCCAGGTAAAGATCCGTCGTGTTTGAGGACATAACGTATTCTTATGAAATTGCGCGTTCATATGTACTATATTTTTGTTCATATCCTCAACATGTGTAAAAGTAATTGTTGACTAATGTTTATCTGAACCTGGTTGGAACTGACCAGTCAAGAACCCATTCCTCATGGATGTGAGATGAAAGGTTTTCGATGACTAGTAATGGAATGGTCATTTTCCTATCAGAGGCGATCATAACCGAGCGATTAGCGTTCCCACTTAATACGAAAAAGGTGCAGGTTCAATTGCTTGATTTGGGGGGGTATTATGTATTCTCTGAAAAGTGACCTTTCCTATGCACTATATTCATATTCATATACCTTCACATATGTGGCAGTAATTTCTGTAAAATTGCTGACTACTGTTTATGTGAACCTGATATTGATTGACCATTCTAGACCTCGTTGCTCATAGATTTAAAATGAAGAGAATTAGATTACTTGTAATGGAATAGTCATTTTCCTATTAGTGTTGATTATAGCCAAGCGGTTAACGTACCAAGCTACCAAGCAACGAGTCCTGATTAGAATCCTTTGTTTTTGAGGTCATTATGTATTCTAATGAAAGTGCGCGTTCATATACACTTTATTCGTGTTCATATAACTCCACATGTGTTATATCAAGTTCCTTAAAATACTTGAGTAATGGTTATGTTCGCTTGATTGGATTTGACCGGTCTGGACCCCGTTGTTCATGTATGTGAGGCGATGGGTATTTCATTCCTTGAAATCGAATAGTCACATCATTGTTAAGTGTAATCTAAAACTGGCGGTTAGCGTTCCTAGCTACTACGCAAAAGGTTCAGGTTCGAATCCATGCTGTTGCAAGGTATCAAAAGTTCTCTGAAAACTGCGCGATCACATACAAAATAATGTATTTGAACAAACTCTTCTTATAGAATACATAATGGCCTCCAACAGCAAGGAGTCTATCCTTGACTTTTTGCCTTGTAGTTGGGGACGCTAACCGCTCTGACATTACCACACCAAATAGGGAAATGAAAATTCTATTAATAGTAATCGAATACCCTTCGTCTCACAATTATGAGCAACATGGTCTAGACCGGTGAAATCCTGTCAATCTCACATAATTAGTAGTCACCACATTTACAGGACTTACTCTCATACATGTGCAGGTATTTGAACTGGAATAGAGTGTATATGCACCCGTGCATTTCATGGAACACATAATACCCTCAAACAGCAAGGATTCGAGCCTGGACCTTTTGCATGTTAGCTGGAAACGCTATCCGTTTGGCTATAATCGCCCCAGATAGGAAATTGACAATTAGCTTACTAGTAATCGAATACCCTTCGTCTCATATTCATTAGCAACGAAGTCTAGACCTGTCAATTTCCATCAGTATTACATAACAAGCAGTCATCAATTTACAGAACGTACTGTCATACATTGTAGAAATATGAACAAGAATATAGTGCATATGACCACACACTTTTCATAGAACACATAAGGCCCTTAAAAAGACGGATTCGAACCATGATTTTTTTGCGTAGTAGCTGAGAACGCTAACTGCTCTGATATGATCAACCCTAATGGGGAAATGACCATTTGATTACGAGTAATCAAATAATGGTCTTCCTATGTGCATGAACAACGGGGTCTATGAAGGTCAAATCCCAACAGTTTCAATATAAAGTAGTAAACAGTTTTACTGAACTTGCCTTCACACAAATGGACCTTTTCCGTGGTAACTTGGAACTCTAGCCTCTCGGATGTGATCGCCATTATTAAGGAAATGACTATTCTATTAATAGTAATAGAATACCATTTGTATAATATATGTGAGCAACGTGGTCTATACCGGTCCAATCCAATCGGGCTCATATGAGCAGTAGCCAGCAACTTTACAGAACTTAATGTCAAACATGTGGAGGTAAATGAACAGGAATATAGTGCATATGTATATGAACTATTCATAGAACACACAATAACCTGCAACAACAAGAATTTATACCATGACCATTTGCGTGATACCTGGAAACGCTAACCACTCGGCTGTGATGGCCCCTAATAGGGAAATGACTATTCGATTACTATTAATCTAATACCCTTCTTCTCACATCCATGAGCAACGGGGCCTAAACCGGTCAAATCTCATAAGGCTGACATAACAAGCAATAACCAATTTTACAGAACTTATTGTCAAACATGTGACGGTATATGAAAAGGAATATAGAACAAATAATATTCTCCAACAGAAAGCATTCGAACTTGAACCTATTGAGTGGTAGGTGGGAACGCTAACCTCTTGGCTATGATAGCCCCTAACAGGTGAATGACTATTCGATCACTAGCAATCGAATCCCTTTCTTTTCACATCTATGAGCAACGGGGTCTACACCAGTCAAACCCAACAGTATCCCATAAACAGCAGTAAGTAGTTTTATAGAACTTACTGCTAAATATGTGGAGTTTTATGAACGCAAATATAAAGCATATGTACGCGCATACTCATCAAAACAAGTATTGTCGTCCAATAATCACGATTCGAACCTGGACTTTTTGCGTGTTAGCTGGGAACGCTAGCCGCTTGGCTATGATCGCCAATAATAGGGAAATGACTATTGCATTACTAGTAACTGAATACCCTTTATCTCAAATGCTCCAGCAACTGGGACTAGACCTATCTAATCCAATAGGCTCACATAACCAGTAGTCAGCAATTTCAAAGAACTTGCTGTCACACATGTTAGAGGTATAAGAATACAAATATAGTGCATATGAAGGCACGCTTTTCAAAGAGGACATAAGACCCTCCAAAAGCAAGCACTCAAACTTGCACAGTTTTCGTATTACGTGGGTAAATTAATCTCTCATCTACGATCGCCACTAATAGGGAAATTAATATTCGATTACTAGCAATCGAATACTCTTTGTCTCACATTCAGGAGAATCGGGGTCCATACTAGTCAAATTGCATACGGCTGATATAACCAGTACTCAGCAATTTTACCTCAGATACTGTCATACAGGTGGAAGATACGAAGAGGAAAATAATGCATATGAGACGAAGGGTATTCGACTACTAGTGATCAAATGGTTATGTACCTGTTTAGGGGCGATCATAGCCATGCGGTTAGTGTTCCCACCTACCACACTATAGGTTCAGGATCGAATGTTTGCTATTAGAGGGTATCATGTCCTTTAGGTAAAGCGCGAGTACATATGCGCTATATTTCTTTTCGTATCTTCCACGCGTATGAGAGTAACGTCGGTAAAATTGCTGACCACTAGTGATGTAAGTCTGGTGAGATTTGAGAGGTCTTGACCCCGTTCCTCATGGATGTAATATAAAGATTATTCGATTACAAGTAATCGAAAAGTCATTTGCTTATTAGGGGCAATCACAGCCGAGCGGTCACCGTTTCCAGCTACCAAGCAAAAGGTCCAGGTTAAAATCCGTCGTGTTTGAGGACATTACGTATTCTAATGAAACTGCGAGTACACATGCATCATATTCTTGTTCAGATCCTCATCATGTGTGACAGTAAGGTCTGTAAAATTGCTGACTACTGTTTATATAAACTTAATTGGAATTGGCCAGTCAAGACCTAATTGCTCATGAATGAGAGACGAAGGGTATTCGATTACTAGTAACTGAATAGTCATTTCCCGAACAGGGGCGATCTTATCCGAGGGTTAGTGTTCCCACGTAATACGAAAAAGATGAAAGTTCGAATTCTTCATTTTGGAGGGTATTATGTATTTTTGGAAAAGTGTGTGTTCATATGCACTATATTCATATTCATATACCGTCACATGTGTGCCAGTAAGTTCTCTAAAATTCCTGACTATTGTTTATGTAAGCTCAAAGGGAATTGACTAGTCTAGACCTCATTGCTCATGGATCTGAAATGAAGAGCATTCGATTACTAGTAATGGAATAGACATTTTCCTGTTTGTGTTGATCATGGGAAACAGGTTAGCGTTCCAAGCTACCACGCAAAGGAGTCTTGGTTAGAATCCTTCGTGTTTGAGGACATTATGTATTCTAATGAAAGTGAGCGTTTACATGCACTGTATTCGTGGGATCTTACCGGTTTGGAAGCCGTTGTTCATGGATGTGAGGCGATAGGTATTAAATTGCTTGTAATCGAATAGTCACTTCACTATTAAGGGTAATCATAGACAGGCGGTTAGCGTTTCAGGTTACTTCGCAAAAGGCTCAGGTTCGTATCCTTGATGTTGCAAGGAATTAAGTATTCTGTGAAAAGTGCGCGATCACATGCAAAATAATGCATTTGAACACACGCTTCTCATGAAATACATAATGGCCCCCAACAGCAAGAAATCTAACCTTGATCTTTTGTGTGGTATCTGCGAAAGCTAACCGCTCTGTCATTAATAGTAATCGAATACCCCTCGTCTCACATCTATGAGCAAGATGGTGTACACCGGTGAAATCCCATCAAGTTCACAAGACTAGTAGTCACCAATTTTACAAAACTTTCTCTCATACACGTACAGGTACATGAACAGATTCTTTAGTTATCAATATATCAACTAAAGGAAATTTGCCTTCTTTTTCTCATTCAATCTTCAATTTGATGGTGGGGTGGATGTTATTCAATTCATTGAAGAAAACTTCACCGTCTTAGGAAGGTGGCCTTAGGACCACACATCATCAGTGCATTTAAGGCAGAATTTTGGATGAAGTTAGAATCGTGGTCTCAAAGTACCCCATGAATAAGTTACTGAGAATAAGATTAAGGGGTTTTCCATAGGAAGACCAAATTTCTGTCTCAAAATTATCTTCATCATCTCTGAAAAAAATCATTCACAAGCAAAAAGCTCTATTAAGTCAATGAAAGTTATAATGGGCAGGGGTAAGGCAAGACTGAGATCAGGTAATTTCATCCTTAGGTATGTGATGGTTTCTTCAATGAGACTTTAGTGAATAGAGAATTTATACAAAAACTAATGTAGCTATGTTCAGGCAAGTAAATTTTCTTAGCCATTTTTTTTTTTTTTTTTATAAAATCAAAGCTATCTATAACATGCGATGGAGAGATTTTACTTGAACATGGCTAGGTTTTCTGGATGATTTCTAAACAGAAAAATTATCGGAGGAGATAATCGGTCTGAGGGGACACTCATCTTTGTGAGTTTTAGGGAAACTATACATATAACGAATAGAGGGATTAACCATTTTTTCTGACTTCAGAATATCCTGCTGCTTATCTAACAGTTGGTTGAGTCTAGAGCTGAAGGTCTTTACTTTATTACTAAGGGAATAGGACGTTACTCTTTAGTAAGTTTCACAATCATTTAAAAGATCCTGAAATTTACATCTATAGCACACTGTTTTCAAAATCACGAACTGACTAGTTCTATCTGATTTGTGATATAAACATATAAATTCTGAGATTTTCAATGGCTCTCTTGAACCTATGTGACCAAAGCGCTTAAAACTGAACCAGATAAGAAATCAATTTGTTGGTTGGCGTTATGAGTGGATTTGGCGAAACTAATATTTATTGCAAAAACATGTCTGTAGTTAGGTCTATGTTTTTAAGAGCATTATGGATATGTGATCCGATAACTTTGGTAGGTGAATGCACTCATATAGGACGTGACTTGTCTTTAGGCAGATATGTTACCCTAAGTGGTCTGTGAACAAGGATTACTGGAAAGCTATGAAGACAATTTATGCATCTAGTAACAAAAATATGGAAAAGGGTGATAGGTCTAAATATATGATGTTGCCCTGTTCTCCTAACTTACATAATGTAAGACAAGTACTAAAAAAACAGTGCTTTTAATTTTGTCTTTCATTACAATAGCACTATCAGTAAGACCATGATTAAAAGTAAGCCAAATTATCGTAAAATTGAAAGTGTTTACCCCGACAAATGTAAGGCATGTAATGATGCATACATTGACCTGATATGTGAAACAGTAATTGAGGGATGCTATTGGTACAATCATTCAGTACGCAGGGATGTCCACAAATGCCATCGCTACACAATGGCATCATAACGATTGTCCTTAGGTAACTTTAAAGCACATCCAGTTATCATCTAAATCATTATGAAAGATTTATCGAGAAACGATAACATAAAAGTAGTTGAACATAAATCTCGTTACCCAGGCGATACTTTCTAAATAGTCTTATACCACATGCAGGATATAAGAACATTGGTGTGATACTCTCTCAACCATCCTTGGTAGTAGTAATAATTAAGAATTTGATTAATTTACTGTCAGTCGTGGGTATGGAGACGGCTTTTTCTAAGAAAACTTATCAGCAGAGTTACTAATGTTTTTGCCATTTTCCAAAAGTGTAGTCACTAAGAGTTATTTCTTATTAACTGAAATTATTCTCATCTGACCTATATCTATTTCAAAGTGATATGCTCGGAAGTTCAGGAGATTTTCTCAATCAAATATTGTTACCGAGTCAACAGTGTCCACCATTCCTCAAGAAAAAATTAAAGACGTGATACAGTAGTTTATTATTAAGGATATTATTCGTACAGTATCTCTGTCTCAAACCGAAACCCTGGTCTGTCCATCCCCGGCCACCTGCAGCTTCCCAGGTGGCAGTGAGGACAAGAGAGTGGCTCCCGCATCTCCCATTAGCGCAGATGAATATTGAACTTCTTTTTAGTATCCAAAATTCGTGACGTTAATGTGAGCGAATGAGGTGTCTGAGAGAATGAGAATGTGTGAGTTAGGGTGTGTGAAGGTATGTGAGAAAATGTGTTTCAGTGAAAACTGAATTGTAAGACAGTGTCTTCGGAACCTGTTTGATAAAATTTTAGAACCTCAGTGGAACAAGGGAGATCATGAAAAGGATGATATGGTAAGGAGAATGATGCGAATTTTTCAAAAATAGTAGAAAATGTTACATTTTTAAGAAAAATAAGAAGAAAAACACACAGTTCATTAAAGTAAGAAGAAACTCGTGTATTAAGAAATATACGATACTTATGATAGGCTAATCCTAAAAGTTGTAAAGATTGTATTATATGAATAATTTGGTTCGCTGTGATGTAATAAAATATATGTGTAGTGAGTATTTAGCGCGAGACAAATAATAATTTGACACTTGGCTTCATCACCCCATTCCAGTGTTCTGGCTCTGAGTGAAACGAAGGTCAAGGGTAAAGAGAAAGAATGGTTTGGAAACGTCTTACGAGTGAAGACATGGGTTGGTGAGAGGACAAGAGCTAAGGAAGGAGTAGCACTACTCCAGAAGCGGGAGTTGTGGGAGTGTGTGACAGTGTAAGGAAGCAAACTCCTGATTAGTGTGGGTTAAAATGAAAGTGGATGGTGAGAGATGGATGATTACACCGTGTAACAAAGTTTTTGTCCTTGGGTAGGAACTGTTATTTTCTATTTGCTTATGTCTAGAAAACCTGAAAAAATGCTTATATTTATTTTTAATTTTGTTTTTTTGTCCAAGATAATGATATTTATGAAATTTACCTATTCTCATTGGGAAAAAGGGGCAAATTTGAACTCTGATTTCCAC
>JAYMFT010377049.1:0-20947 GCA_038088735.1 Panulirus argus | reverse complement strand
CTCTCTCTCTCTCTCTCTCTCTCTCTCTCTCTCTCTCTCTCTCTCTCTCTCTCTCTCTCTCTCTCTCCCTCCCCGATCCTCACCACCACACGAGGAACTACACTCGTCATTCAACCCCCTAAAGATCTAAGAGATGAATTCGTATCACACGCAGTGTAAATAACGGATCTGTTGCCACAGTGAAGGCATGCAAACGGACACACTGAAAGGGAAAGTTGAGAGAGTGTAACAACGGGGGAAGCTTTCACGTCTGGCTTCTGTGATGATGTATGAAGGAACGCAATCGTCAGATCCAAAGCAATTGTCAGGCAAACGGTGGCACATATACATATATGAGACCTTGGAGAATGACAGCTGAGTGCAGGTACTCTCTGTATCTGGGAGACGCACCTGAAGCAAGTGGAGGGCAAAATGAGTGGAGGAAGGTAAGGCAGGACTGTTGTCCATCACCTTAGGTGCTAAATAAGCACAGGTGGGAGACGTTCAGTGGGTCAAGAGTAAGGATGTTTGAGCAAACATGTCAGATGGAAATATTATATGACGTGTTTGTTTAGGAAGAGTGGTATAAAAAGTCATGTACCGTAAATGGTATAATGATAAGGCAAACTAACGGATGTTACATCAGGTGTGGACACGACAGCTCATACACGGTCAAAGAGGAAGTGATAACACATGTATATACACGGTCATACAGGAACTAAGTACACACACGGTCAAGTACGATCTGAGGACACATACGCGGTCCTGCAGGCTCACTGTACAGACTGTTATGCAGGAAGATGTAACTCACTGGTTACTAAGAGAAGAAAAATGGTAAAGGGAGCATTTCAAAACACAATAAGGGAAGGAGCGAAGATGTTACTAACGAGGACGAGGATAGGTATCTGGAGTGATAGGATGATTTTACCTTAGGAGAGAAGGGAGGGAATGTCCAGGGGGATATTTGAGGTCAAGAACAACAGGGGGGGAGACGGGCACCCGAGCCAAGCACTGCCAGTACATGTCACACAGTGTCACAAAACGTTCTTGAGAGGTGAAAGGTGAGAGGCGAGTGTGAACAGAAGTGTGGGCGAGTCTGTGGACGCTGAGGAGCAACAGAACTAATAGAGATGACTTTTCAAAGGGATATTATACTTGAGGAGTGAGCGTCGAGAAGGACCCGCCATTGTCTCACCGGAGGAGTGACTATATACAGAGACATCCATACCCTCCCAGTGAGCTGGGGTGTCGTAAATCAGAAAGTGAGTCAGGTCAAGCCGGACCCACCATTGGCTGGTGAAGGGAAGGGCCTTGGTGTCACCCTCTTCCATCCCACGACTCTCACCAACGCTGAAGACAAACACAGAAAGAATGTTTGGATAATGTCCACAGCAATCCCGTGTCGTCCTCCTCTTCCCACCTCTACACCTCATTCTAAAATTACCCCACGACACTTTAAACCTACCCAGCCACACCTCACTCTCAGCCTGCCTTGCAAAAGCTCACTTTGTACCTGTCCTGCTAGTGTTTGTGTAATTTCACCTCCCTCTGTAGCTCTCCTGCCCTCCTCTGTCGCATCTTTATGAAACAAAAAACCTTTTCTCTCTCAGCGTGGTAAGCGCTCCGCCCTAGTCCTGCCTAACGGCAGAACCACTTCTTAGGTACGTAGTAACTCCCTTTTCCTGCCTCACTCTCTCCAGGCGGCACGTCTCTACGACAGTGATACAGTGACGATGTCCGTCTCTGGCACAGAGGCCTGGCATCTGACCTAACCAGTGAGGATCAGGTCCTAAGCAAAGTCGTCAGCCCCAAGGGTCGTTCTGTCGCGCTCATGGGGTTGAGTTAGCAAACGCCACTCGTCTTGTAAACTTACAGAGGTTGATGGGGCCAACCTGCCTCTTCATCCCCGGTTTACAGAAGGGATCTCACGTCAGTATCACTGAATTAATCTCTCCGAGCAACGACTTCACTGGTGAGAAAGGGCGCACACCACTGATGGTGTGGACTTGCGTATCATCTGTGTCATGTTAAGTACTCAGATGGTCCAACCCAGGCATGGGGAGGGGCCTCTGGTTGGCCCGAGATGAGAGCAAAGGGTCCCTAATTGACCTCGGGGGAGGGCAAGGGTCTTAATTTGATGCCAGGGACGCGCGTGGGTCTCCTGGTGGTGACATAAGGAAATGAGAGTGACAGAAAAGTGAAAGTACGAGAAAGGAACGAGTGTGGGCTCCGGCTAAGGGTAGAGGACTTCAGATGGGTTCAGCAAGGGAAGGGCAGGGACCTCTGGATGGTCTTAGGTGGGGTAAAAGCCTCGGACTGAGCCTAGGTAAGGGAAAGGGCCTCTAGGTGGGTCTAGGTAAGGGCAAGGACCCCGAGGTAGGGGCAGGTGAGGGCAGGAGGAGTCTCTGGGTGGTTCCAGTTATGGGCAAGGAGCTGGTTGGATACGGACGAGGGCAGGGGTCTCCAGGTGGGCCCAGGTAAGGACACGGGCCTCCAGATGGGCCCAGGTAAGGGCAGGAACCTCTGGGTGGACCCTCAGTGAGACTTTCACTTCCGAGGAAACAAACATTACATCATGGACACTGACCCGCACCGAAGCGAGTTGAGCTGAGATGTTTCGAAGCGTAAGATTTGTCTGTTTATAACTGTCTGTCTGTATGAGTCTGTCCTCATGGGTCTATTCATATGCTTGTCTGCTTACCCGTAACCTTCTCTCATCTCTCTCACGATTTGTATTGAACTATATACATTCTCTTTCAGTGTATACTGTGTCCTGTCCTTCCTATCCATGTACCCACATTTCTATCCAGGTCGAGTTAGCCCTCATCCCTCGGCCTGAACCCATCCCTATCCCCTGAGACTAAGCCCATCCCTCATCTTCAGACTAAGCCGGCCTCTCTCCCTCAGATACCCCACGAGCACCCCAGTCATGTTGCGCGGCGCAGCGCCCCTCCTCCTGCTGCAGGTGGCGGCGGCGACGGTGGTGGTGGTGGTGGTGACGGCAGCAACAGTAGCAGCGACGACGACGACGAAGACGAAGACTAAGACGAAGATGCCCTCAATGACCTCATACGACCCCCTCACACCCGCCCCGTCCCGCCAGGCTCGAGGAGCCGTTCATCCACACGTGTATCTCACGACGGTAAGCCACGGTGAACCTGGCTAACACTAGGGCCATCAGGTGTTGGTCTTGCTGGTGAAGCGTAGGTTTCTTCCTCTCGCTGGGACTCGCTCCACACCTCTAAGGTTTCCAGGGGGTAATGGGAGAGAACGCCAATAGAGCAACACTCGTGACGCGGGATTCAAGAAATGTGCCGGTTTGAGACAGCACGCACTCTGGTCAGTTTAATTGAGGCTACACGCACTCTTAGACGGACTAATTGAGATTGCACGCACTCTAGACGGTTTATATAAAATCATTACGATACATAAACTTGAACTCTGCTTTTAAAACATGTTTAAAACACTCCAATTTTCTTTCTTTATCGTGGAAATTTCTTGATGTTTTATGTAGTATCTTTAACGAGACACCATACAAATTCTAAAGACCACAGAGACGGTATTTCCAGAATATAGCCCCACTGGCACTGATCATAGGGCTGCGTTTTAAACGGCTCAGCAAATGAGTTTCGACCGTTCCCGGATACACAACACTTCCTTAGAGGCAAGACAGGGCCACGTTCCCCAAGGTCTATGACCACGAGTCACTCCATAAACAAACACATAAATGTCTGTCGTGTCTGTATCTATAATTTCAGCTCTTGTTTGACACGTCTTTTTCGCTGTGAATCATATACCAACATGTGAGGGATGATTCGCCTTCATTAACAATAAATTGGTTAAAGTATAACTTGAAGGTAAGAGTGCGCTCAACACTTTATATTTTGTCCTATTTTCTAATAACAAAATGAGAACTTCGAATCCATGTTAGGGAGATTTTAGGCGGCTAGATCCCCAAATTTCCCCAAGTGTGTGACTCTCCCGCCTGACCCAACGCCCTCTGCGTCATGCATCAATAGAGAAATATTCCTCTCTCGACTCAAAGATTCTCTATTATGGGCGAATATCAGTGAGACATTCTACTGACGATATTCTCCTTTAACATAACCGTACCCTGCTGGTACCCCTTGTGACCTCGTCTTAACCAGCTCTTGACCTGCTACCCCATGTGACGTCACATTAACCTGGCCTCTGACCTCTGTCCCCGGCAGCCGGAGCTGATAGCGGCTCGCGGGTACCCTGCTGAGACCCACCACGTCATTACGGAGGACGGCTACATCTTGGAGATTCACCGCATCCCGCATGGCCGCACCGTGCCGCACCCACCGACCACCACGACCACAACCACTACTACCACAACCACAACTGCCACGTCCGCGCCAAACGTCGGGTCGTACGTCACGCTGCGTGACCGCGCCAAGAGTCTGGAGTCACACTCGCCAACCGCCGACGGTGGGGCGAGTCGTCGGAGGTCCGGTCAAGCAGAGGCAGACGCGAACATCATCACTGCAGGAGGTAGGTAGGTTCATGAAGTCACTGTCTGTGTCCAGGAAGCTTCGGGGCATTGGGATCGAACCCTTGAACCTGCAGGGTTGTGGTAGGCGTCGGGCTGAGTCCGGGAAAGGTTCCATCGAGGCTTCGATGCAGAGCGGATCGAACCCTCGTTCCGTGTCGAATTGTCGAACACCTCCCTCAGGAGGAACAGGTCCTTAGGAACGCCACTGACGGTAACACGGACCGATCTTGGTATTTCACAGCTTCTTAGATCCAGGACCTAACCAGACCCATCCTCGTTCCAGGACCCGCCCTGACCTATCCTCTCCCACAGGCAAGGACAGCAGCAGGAACAGCGGCGCTGGGTCGCACGCTGAGCAAGCCTCCTCCCCTGGGAGAGGCAGCACCACCGGGGAACGTCGGGTGGCGTTCATGCTGCACGGCTTTCTCTCCTCGAGCGCTGACTTCGTCATGAACGACCCTGATCAGGCGATAGGTGAGGTCAGGTCACGTCAGGTGCTGTGTGCATCTGCGTGTGTATCGGAGGGCATTTACTGCATGTCTTGGAAGAATTACATTAGATTTGAATTCTTTTAATTTTCTATCAACAACGAATGCTTTTGTTTTTTGTTTTCATAGAATGCAGTCTAGAAATTGCTGTTCGTTGTGTTGTCACTGCCTCAGTGATTTTTCAGTTCGACCATTCGCTACCGATATCTCTCGACTGGTTATATGCAAGTCGCTGTTATCTTCTTACACAGATGTTTATGCTTGTTAAACATCGGCTTACATCGATGTCAATGGTTATGGATTTATATAGGGCTTGATGGCTGTCATCGGCTTATATCGGTGTTTCTGGTTGCCACTGGCTTGTAATCGGGGGTGTATGTGTTCATGGTTGTTATCGGCTTTCCTCCCTGTGTCGCAGGGTTCATGATGGCCGATGCCGGATACGACGTCTGGATCGGAAACAACAGAGGCAACTGCTACGGTCGGCGACACGTCCACCTTTCACCAAACCAGACGGAGTTCTGGGAGTACAGGTAAGGTAGCCTCAGCTGTGGGACTACAGGTAGCATTTGACTTGGGAGTTACCAATATGCGATACAAAGTCACTCATGAGTAACATTCGAGTTACCGAGCTCTGCTCGAGTGACCAAAATAATAAGAGCATGACTAAGTACTTTCACTCTCTCGTCTGTACCCTGTACGAACGCCCACCTGTACAGTACGGGGAGGGAGGTTTTGTACACTGATGGGGCCCCTTCTACTGAGCTTTATCTCTGTCAATGTTTTTTTGCCATTAGTTAGGGCTAGCGCGAGGCGTTCACCGAAGCAAGAGTAACATTTTGGATAACGAGGTTCTTTACCACACTCCTTATGTGGCACAGCGTCAAATTCTGTCTGGCAATCTGGATACACACGACCCAGGTACTGAACTATGTCTTGTGTGTGCGTGTGTGTTCCTGTAACTTAGGCGATGACAGACATCTGAACTTCTGTATTTTCACAGCTGGAACGAGATGGCGAGCAAAGACCTGCCAGCTATGCTCACCTACGTCCGCAAGGTGTCTGGGGCACAGAAGATCAGCTACATTGGCCACTCCATGGGCACGTCCCTCTTCTTCGCCATGCTAGACTACCATCCGCATATCAACTCCTGGGTGGGTCACCACTCCTGTCTGTGTTCGTCTGGTGTTGGCTCACTCCACACTAGGTCTCCTCCGACTCCACAGTCTCCACTCTCTGTGCCTCACACGACCCTCATTCCCTTGCATTGCTCTCTTCATCCTTCTCGCATTTGATTCGTTCGTATTCACTGTCATTCGCACTCCACACACTCCTGTTACCACACTCTTCCCTCTAACTCTACCATGTTTTTACACTTTCCTTTCTCTTTCCATATCTTTTCCCTCGTGGAAAACAGTATAAGATATAAGAATCACAACAGTTTAGATTCGGATCAAAAGGTCTTATCCTATGAATGCCAGCTGGATCTTATATCTCTCTTATTATAGTGCACGAGTGGATCCAGAACGCGATCAGGATCCAGAAATTCCTCTAGTGAGGTTTGTTGTTGTGGCAACAGTGTCCTGGACTGTGCTGTCAAGTAACAGCAACACAACGCTCTTACATCTTCACTACACTCTATATATATCCAATCACATTGCATCTATTTCCATTTATGTATTCATCTATGTCTATGCATGTATTTAAGTTATCTACCTTCGTATCTATCTTTCCATTTATTTACCTATATACTCTATTCTCAGTCCCTCCTTCCCTTCATCTTACCATTCCCTCCTCCAGCGGGGAGTCTTCCCACCAGCGGAAGTCTTCAAGTAATTATTTTTTTTTTCTCCAGATCCGGGTAATGGCGGCTATGGCTCCCTCCGCCTACATCTACCACAAACACGCGCCCATCGGCATGCTCTCGCCTTACTTCAACAAAATCGAGGTAGGTTTGGGAGAAAGAGAGAGAGAGAGAGAGATTCTACGTTACACCTTTCACAGAATGTCAGTATCTAACGTTATAACTTGAGGTACAGAAGTTTGTGTAAGTACAGCAGTGTTGGGCACAGGGTACAGACTTGTTCTCCTGTGTTACAGAAGGAACTCAGGGCTCAGGGCATCATGGAAATACTACGACCTACTCCAGCCACCACCAAGAAGATGTCAACGCTCTGCGGGCCCAAGTCCATCTTCAACGCTTTGTGTATCTTCATCCACTTCATCATTGCCGGGCCAAACGCCAACTATATTGACAGGGTGAGTATCTCCGACCTTAATCTTCAAGGAACGGTTCAGTGACTGTTCTAATCATCGAGTATCCTTTACGTAGAGAGGATACGTAATCGTTAAAAAAATGGACTTTCTTCATGATGTTTCCATTCATAGAAGAAATGCAAAACATGCGCAGTGGTTTAGTTAAATGTGCTCGTTTTACTCTGATCCCACAACTTTTTTTCATCTATATTATGTTACTTGTACCAGTACTTCTTTCTCTGTAATATTAATATAGATTCTATTTTTACTTGTATGTCAGACCATTTCGGCATTTCTTTAATCTCATAGCAGTTTCCTTTTTAGATCACAACACGATGGAGGACTGTATTTGCAATTCATTTTCATAATCACAAAATCAATAGAAAAAACTAATAATTTAGACAGTCCTATTATATGCGTTTTCTATAATGCTAAAACTGAGATAACAGAAAACGAAAATATTTAGAGATAACTTTTATAGAAGTATTTGTAACATTAAATCAGTCACTGGAACGTCAAAATGTGATAAAAATGTTCCATTCACAGTTTAAGTAGTCAAATGTGATACTAAGATCCTGAAAAGTATTATGAAACCTACAATTTAGGAACAGTACAAAAATGAAATAGATTTGGAAGAAACAGCAGTCAATAGTCCCTCCACCCGAACACAACCACCTGACCTGTGCCAGTCATATCACCCCGAAAAAAACCCGACCTGTGCTGGTATTTTTTCGTAAAAGTAGATGCAACACTTCTTGAAATCAGCATATCCTACGAAACCCTCACCTAACTTTTCTTAGTAGCCGAGATTTTAAACAAGTTTCAACACTGGGAAAATGTTACAGTTATGGGGCGTGTTTACACTGTTTTTTCTTATCAAATGTGTTACTTAAGTCTCCATGGTACAACGCTCGATCCTCTAACCTGGTAATTTAACACTATCATTCGAGCTGGTTTTCTGCTGCCGTAATCTTGGGAAATGAAAACAGATTTCAACATTGAAACCACATCTGGCTAACCTTGTTCTGCTCTCCTCAGCTATCAATGAACATTGTGCAATAATGCAAATGAAATCTAGATTTTGGTGTTACGTTCATTTGCTTCGTCCTCCTGGATGTTAAGCGCTAAATATGTTTACTTTGTTAACTCGAGAAAACAAATACCGTTCTCATTGATATATCTTAAGTATAACTTTCATTTTACGGTAGATCTCAGCTGAACGGTAATGTTAGGTTAAGGTTTCATTTAAGTTCTGTTATTTTTTTTTTACAAATGCTATACCAACTCTCACTGTAAACAAACCCCAGATTTCCGTGAGCTTATATCCCTCCCCACTACCGCCTTTGTATATTACCAAACGAATACTTACTCTTGGTATAAGTATTACCAACTGATATGCATTTCCTCCTAATCCCTAACTTAAGTTCCTTCCTCTTTTCTGGAATGTCACTAACTCTCGTCATACCGTGTTGGACACTCCTTCGCCAGAGGATCGACCTTAATGAACACTTATCACTGTTATCAGTGGAAAAATCTGTTGAGTTGGAAGCCAAATTGATTACGTCATTACGCAGCATCAGTCTTTTGTTAATGAGCATCATTAATTGCTATCATTTACACTGATAATAGGCTACTATATGGAAAAACTCAGCATAGAGTAAGCTAGAAAAAAAGTGTTCCGTAGTTTATGTTTGGGCTTTACTATCATTAAACCTGCCTCTTTGGTTATATTTAATTAGAAAACTAGTTTACAGATGAAAAAGGGCAACATTTTCCAGACAGCAAGTTGATTTCTCGAGACATTTTCAAATCTCATGGTCTATACAATGGTAATAAAGGCGACGTAAATTCAGAATGATTACCCCAAGGCTTTACTCCACAGGAGTACCTGCCAGTGATCGTGGCCCACACTCCAGCAGGCACAGGACTTCGAGTCTTCACACACCTCATGCAGCTCCACGCATCTCGTAAGTATCCTCTGTTATTACTTTTCTCACAGTTCCGTACATCGATCAGATTATTTTTCTCGCAACATTAGGCATTACATAGTATGTCACATCTCCAAACACAGGATATGTTTCTCTTCTTATTATGATAAGACACAGAAGCGTCATTCATGTTACTCGCGTCAGTGTTTCATTTCACTGGGGAAATGCTTCTTGGCCTCCAGGAGCACTACCGGTGCGACCTTCGAGAACGATCCTACGACCTTTGAAGTTGATGGTGTGACCTTTAACTTGACCTTTAAGGGTCAGGCCAGGTCAAAGGTTGGGATGATGCTACTTATAGTGCCGATAAAGTTTTGGTTCAGTCTGCTCGTTTTAAGGTCTGTGCCACATTTAGATATATAGAAAAAGCAACTTGACTTTGCAAAGAATTGCCTACTTAACTCCAGATCTGACGAGTAGGAAACAGGCAAAGAAATTTCAGAGATTTTCGTCAAGTGTTTTGAGATCTAAGTCTAGAAATATCTGGTTTATCAACTGACACCATCTAATCTCTCTTTTATCTTTGAAAAATGACGCAAAAAATCATCTAAATCCATTATACGAGCCAGGGTGTTGCCCAAACATTAAACAAGAAAAGCAAAATTGATATATATTTCACTTTACAGAGAAGACTCATAACATGGTGAACATTATTAACAAAATGGGAATAAATGTCCAATAAATGTTTAATTGATATTCAGTAACATATAACTCGTTGCCATAAACAATACGGAGCGAGAACACACAGCATGTGGGATACCAGCTGTCAGAGGATTCGAACTCGGGGTGTGTAAGGAAGCCCGCCACTCCACATGTCATGTCAGCGAGACTTCCACAATGTCAGTCTGATCTTAACATGTCCACTGGTGTCAGCTGGAGATGTGTGGGGAGGACAGGCGACCATCTTTTGATACCTATTTAAACTCATGAAGAGTCTGTTCTATTAGCACGCTGGCGGACTACCCAGCCCGGGTAACTGGACTCCCCGGCCCGGACTTAAAGTGTCACCCTGGGCTAACTAACTTAGAGACTCCAGCGCCACACTACCCCGTCAGCCACACGGTCTACCACAAACCCACGACACCTACCTACCACAACACTAACTCACCAACCACAATATCTACCATACTTAAAGCATCAACTGTGGCTATGAGCCATACCACTCCACTCCTGACCATTCCTACCACGCCCAACCGACTTTTCTCCCCTCCCACGCCTTCCCAACACCCACGTCCTCTGTATAACACTCTCCCATCGACCACTAAGAAATTATGTCACTAACCACGTCTGACGCCCCTCTCACACCCCGGCCACCCACCCACCCAACAACCACGGCGCTGCTGCTCCTGCTGCTGCAGACAAGTTTCAGGCCTTCGACTACGGCGAGGAGAGGAACGTGGCCGAGTACGGGAGGAGCACCCCGCCCGCCTTCTCCCTCAGTAGCGTCACCGTGCCCGTCGGCCTCTTCTGGTCCGAGAACGATTGGATCGTCCATCCTCTGGTAAGACGACAAGCATCTTGCACTCTTCCACTCCCCAGGTAAGGACCAGGGCTGCATCCTCGTGCATTTCCTAGGTAAGGACGAGGGCTTTATTGTCGTCCACTCTCCAGGTAGGGACGAGGGCATAGAATATTTTTGCCTTTGATCTAGGTCCAGCTTCTGTTTGGCTTGTCCACCAATGCCAGGGCTGTGGATCATTCACCTCTTGCCTTTCCCTTGAAAATACCAAAATCATGATGACCTCGAATGCCGAATAAACGTTTGTAGTTGTAGGACATTGTAGAAAATGCTAAAATTTAGAAATGAAAAGTTCTAGTCTTTTAGACGATGAATAGCGTAAGATAGTTCATTCTTTCTAATGGCAACTTCATTTCAGTCAAAAAAGTCTCTGGGGTTGTATATTTCTCTGTATTATGTGATACTGCAACCTGTCAGTAGTCATATCTCTCAGTCCCCTCCCTACCTAAGGCAGTGTCCTGACCTGGACCTGCAAAAGACTAGTTGCCCTTATTTTTACGTGAGTGTCACCTGCAAGAAGCAAATTCCTATCGGGAACTTGTTAGTGACTAGTGAGGTCCCCTGTGTGAAAACAGCCTCGAGTTCCCTGTGAGGTGACCTTCAGTGACCTGTGAGTTACGTAGGAACTGCCTCGGCTCCTCTGGTCCTGACGAGGTTCTTGTTGCAGGACGTGAGGCAGACGGCGTCGGAGCTGCCCTGGGTGGCCCTTAACCACCGAGTCCAACTGAGGGACTTCAATCACCTGGACTTTCTGTGGGCTGAGAACGCGAACCATTACGTCTACCACCCTCTCATGAACTTCCTGGACGCATTCCACTGATCCACATGACCTTGGAGGTCTGCAGGGGCTTCAACCACCTGGACTGCGTGTGGGCGGAGGATGCCAACCGTTCTGTCCTCCAACCACCATGGAATTACTGGAAGCTCTCCGCTGATTTTTGACCTTGAAGGTCTGTCCTCTGGATAGTTTGTGGCTTCCATGTGATCTGTCATGTGTCAGAGCTCTCTAAACAGCGAGATGACAATCTTTGATAGACATCTTCACACGTCTTGTAAATAGAATCGAGTGCTACAGTAGATAAGTAAATGATGTATGCAAATCTTAAACACGCGTACAGACACACGCATACACCGATGGTGAAGATTCCTGGCCATATATTTTCGTTTACTGAACAAAATATTTATGTACTAATATCGCTGTATTAAGGACGCGACGAAGCAAGCAAAACCCATCAAGCACGTCGTGATCTTAATGCGTGATCAGCTGAGCAAACTAAAGGTAAACAAACACCGTCATCAGCTGTTCCGTGGTATCAGCTGATAAGTAAACACGCGCTAGCAACTGATCAGGGACAAGATGACCCAGTACAAGTTTTATGGAATGTAGTGTGGTATGAGAGACTGCAGTGCAAGAATATGTAATACTTCCATGACTCTCCTGGTTTGAAAAGACATAGACATTTCATATAAGCTTAATAGATGACTTTTAGGTAAAAGTGCTTTTGTGTAATAATAATTATACAAGATTTTGTGTTGACGATACGTATCGTGAATAGTTGTGTACTAGACTGCCAGTCACCAGGCTTTTGGAAATATGTATTATGTATTAGCTCTAATATTCTCGTTTCTTAATCCCCATTGTCCCGACTCTGAACATTTTTTATGCAAAACTTGTTATTTGCCATGATTTTTGTACGAAGGATTATGAAGATACAAGTGGATGCAGGTGAGATTGGAAGTAGATTTTGGTGAGAGTGTATGTGGACACTGAAGGGGAGTGTCAGTGAGCTGTATGTTATTCCAAGTCCCTTGAGCACGACGATACGACCTCTGAGCACGATGGTACGACCCTGACCTTGCACCTGGCCCACACGACTTTAGCCAGGAGGTTGGGTCGTCCTCACTAGGGGTCGTACCGCCGTGTTCGAGTTCTGTACCGTCGAGCGTCCAGTCCGTGCCTTATGCTCAGGGGTTCTACATGATTCCCGACATCCAGAATGATTCACCAACGCTGAATCTTCAGTTTTTTGAATCTTCAGCTCTTTGTCCCCTTACATTTTCCTTACTGATAATGACAGCGGGGTTAGATCTCTCTCTCTCTCTTAATGTCCAGCCAACAGGTACTACGTGAGGTCATATCTAGGGTGGTCATCTGTGTTTAAAGCCCTGTGTCAGGGTCTCTGAGTGGATTACATAACAAGGAAGAAGATCAAAGCAACGCTGTTGGACATAACATTTACTGTTCATCATCCATTTGTATCACACACTGTGTGGAATGTTTACATATAATGTACATTATCACATCCATTTACATGAGACAAGAACGGAATTTTCAATCGGACGAGTTGTGGGTGTCGCGAGTGCGTGTGTGTATGTGTGCGTGGCGTTGGAGAGGCATCAGGGAGGAGGAGGAGGCGGTGTGGCGGCGTGTTGAGTGAGCGAAGGTCCTTAATGATTGAGCCACGCTCTCGTCTCCTCCTCGCTGATAAGGCCGGCCCGGAAGGCCTTCTGCACGAAGTCCCTGGCCGTCTTCCCCGCCACACCTGAGCGACTGCGGGTCATGGCTGCAGGAAAACCACCACATATAAGTACTAAAATCTTTTTTTTAAACCTTAAACTGAATATCAAAAGCTATAGCTAAAACTGCTAGGTAGCTTACAAGAGAGAGTTTTACGGCTTATAAAGTACATCAAGAGAACAATATAAATTGATTCAGGAAGCCGTCACAAAAGAAATATATATATATATATATATATATATATATATATTGAAATGCTATCTTGAAAACGTAATCTTATGGAAAATGTCAGTGTAATCTTTGTTCAGTTAAGCTTAGATATATAGATCTTTTTTTCTAAACAATCTGACCAAAAGAAACACATCGTAATAACAAAACATCAGTTTACAGTATTAGATACTTTGCTCTTGTTATTGTCTGTGGCAAGGGTGGTCTCTCTCTATGTTCTCGTTTAGCGGATCTCTCACTGACTGTGGCAGAGGTGGTCCGTCTGTATATGTCCCCGTCTGGCGGACCCTTCGTTGTCTGTGACAGAGTTGGTCCGTCTGGCGGAAAACCCTTCACTCAACACAAGTTGCTCAGGCCTCGACTTGGACGTCGGTCATATGAACATTTGCTGACAACCTGCCGTGTTATCTACCGCCCCTGTGTCCCTTAAGGAGGTGATGGTGTGTGTGTGTGTGTGTGTGTCAACGGGTTGCATCCCGGCACCAGCAGTGGAGGGAGGAGGGGTCGTCGAACTTAACAAAGAATCTATGAAGCTGTCCTTACCTTCTCCCCTGATGCTCGTCCAGCCTGGGCACCACATCCTCCCCTTGAAGTACAGCTGCCACCTCCTGAACTTTGGTGTGACGCTATACTTGCAGTAGTGATCAAGGAGCTCTAACTCTCCCTGGTGCCATAACCTGCCACGGAAGAAAGTATTCTTCATTATAGACACGCCTCAGTACAACAGTATTCCCAACCAAATCCATTAGAGGTACAATAGAACAGTTTGAATATAAACAAATTATCTTTTACTAACCCAACAAGTTTCTGGGCGACGGCTCCGACCAGAGCCTCCCAGCCTTGGGCCTGGCATTGAGGGGCGTAGGGCGCCACCATCAGCGCCGCCACCAGCAGACTCACTAACACGGTGTTTCTCATCTTAGGCTGCCCAGCTGGTAGCGTCTAGCAGGATGGCAATGTGAGGTTAGGAGGAGGTCTTGTGTCTTCCTGTCGACGACCGCCACCGTTGTGATGCCAGCCTCATTGCTCTGGGGCATATGAAGAACGCCACTGGCTACTGTCGGAGGTCACCAGCACATGAACTTCTCACACATTTCTCGTCCACATAACGAAAGCCGTACACGCTTATCTATGGCTCCACGTGACAGGCTATGATTCCTCTATGTGTTAACTAGATAAATAATCATTAGTAATGGTTTCTTGAATGTTAGCATCAAATGTAGGGATGTCGGCAACAAGGGGGTGCCATCGTACGCCCTTCTGCATGAGTCACTAAAGGGAATCCCGGGTCTAGCCCGAGGCTTTTTCCCCACGTAGAAACCAATTCCCCCGCTGGGGATCGTAATCCCCATATCACCACCCCAGCTCTCGTACACACGCCACCGTGTGTTATCAAGTGGTCAGCGACACATGCCCTTCTTTCTTCTTAATCATTTCGAGGGTATAAAGCGTTTGCCTCTGGGCAGTCGACTCCAAAGGGGTTTACCATGTCATCAAGCAGGTGGAGAGGCTGTACGGACTAAGTCCACCAAGTCAGCCACCAAGAAATGTAAGTATACAAAATCTATACTTAACAAATGTGGTCAGGTGCAGAAAGACGCCATAGATTATTGTGGTGGTGAGGTCAACTAATACAGTGATCATACGCTGACTATATAATACAAGGGAAGATTATTCGAGTGACATTGTATTTATGAGATAACGTAACAGATATAAGATCTCGGTTATCAGCGTGCGAAATACTTACGAAGTCCGATTCGGTTTTCAAATTTGGTGTTGAAAATACAGCCATATGTGTTGATATAGACGGTGAATTAAAAGCATTTGCTGTTTTTGACTGAAGTGAAAAACAAGACTTTGGACGCAATGTATAGCGAACGGTAGCGTCTTTTTTGCATTACCTGTATTGATACATTTTTGCTTCTGTTATCACAATGGTGGTGGACTATGTAACGGGCGACCGTATTACTGGGGAATGTATTCCGGACCATAAGAGAACAGTAGGTGCTCACGCTCCCCTCGCATCAGTAGGGTCCTGATTGAGCCGCAAGGGAAAGGAAAAAAATGCTGTACGTTGTGTTCGTAGACCTGATTCTTTAAGGGAGAAACGCTGCATCCTCGTGTTGACCAGAGTCCCAACAAAAACTATGGGAAAGACCTGCCAAATGACAGGGAGAAGGGCCTTGGTGCCCACAGGTCGGACTGGTGTGCACAGTGAAGTCGCTCTTTGGCGGCACAAATCAAAGACAGGGGTATGGACGCAAGCATACAGCCCAAGAGAAGAGAGTAGAACAGGACAAGAAGAGGGCAACAACATCACGGCGGAGGGAAAGAGATGGTTGGCGAGAAGTGATGTCTTGAGAATTAATGAGACGGAAGGTTATTGGTCTCAGTCTGGCCTCACCTCCGCATCTGGACAGTAACGGTCTCGCTTGACCTACTTAGTGTATTTAGTGATGGATTTTCTATACTCCTATCCTGTGTAATATTGTTCTTATGTGTTTTTCCTCAACTGCAAGTTTTTCTATATTTTTGTTTCCATATGTCATATTTAGATTGTTACTCATACTTCTCTTTTAGATATTGTTAACTGTTTCGCTTTTAGTGTTTTCCTTTACTTTTAAGTGCTATGTGCTGTGTTTTCCGAGTGTTTTTAGATTTTGTTTGCGCTTTCCATATCATATCCTAGTTTTCTGATGCAGTTTTTCTCTTTGTAGATTCCTGATGATGCCTCTGTGTGGGTGAAAGCGTGAATATAGTACATGATGAGCTACGGACAACTGGTGTTTGAGCACCCACCTAATGGTAGAATAATACTGAGAAAATAAGAGAACGCAAGAAAGAAGATTAATAACTCTAAATATGCTGTCGTATTTTATTTTATGTGTATCAGATATATAGACACATAAACAGATAGAAACACCCACACACACACAAACAAAACATACGCACTCCCGTCCTCCCCGTATCTGGAGGCGCCCCTGCAACCCCCTCCCCCCACCTGGTGGGCCTCGCCCACATCATTCACCGGGTAGTTACGGCCTCCTAAACCCTGCGACATGGCACCTCAGGTGGTGTTCACAGCCCTGGATATCTTAATTTCCCTTCCCATCCCCACGCCTCCTCGGACCGGGGAGGTTTAAGGAGGGGGAAAGTGGAGTGTAAGGAAGTGGCCGAGAGAGAGTGAGGGGTTTGGGGAACAAATATGAGGTGGTGGGTGTAGGAAGTCGGTTTAGAGGGACGTTAAGGCAAGGAGAGGCTGGGAGGTAGGCAGGTACACCAGAGAGGCAGTGCTCGAGCGGTTCTGATTAATGGCTCTTACTCAGAGTGGTGGGAGACGTCTTTCCTGATGAGGACGGGGAGTGAAGCAGTGGGGTGGGGGAGGGGGGGATGGAGGTGTGTAGGTGTTGCGAGGAGTGGTGGGGTGGGTGGGGGGACGCCTCTCCTGACGAGGCAAACTACAGACCAATCCCATATTTGGGACATCAGTACTAACATGGAACATCCTTGGTTCCCTCGAAGCCTCAGAGCTCTCAGGTAAGCTCCTGTCATCCATCCATACACAGCCCCAGTCTGCCGGGGGTACATAATGAAGGCACCAAAAACTACGCTCCCAGAAAATCCCCTAGAGGCATCAAAATACTTACACCATACATCACCCGTACACACTTCAGTCTTCTCTTCCATTTCAACCTATCTAATCCCCTGTCCCAGCTATTCTTCCTCTCCTCTAACTACCCCATTAAAAAAAATAAGAGGATGGGGAGTGAGGCGGTGTGTATATGGGGAGGGTTAAGGAAAGGAGGGGTAGGTAGGTAGGGAGGGGTGGAGGTGTATGGGGGGGGGATCGTGCTGGGGTGCAAGGAGTGGTGTGGGCGGTGCTGGGGTGCTCTGACGCGAGCTGGGGGGCCGGCACCAGTGGCTGAGGAGAGTGGCAGCCAGAGGGGAGGGAGATGGGAGAGATACTGGGTGTAGAGGGGAGGAGCCAGGGTGACGGTGGTGGTGGTGGTGGTGCAGGGGGAAAGGAGAACCACAGCGTCTGCCTGGAGACAAGGAATTATCAAAGAGTGATGAGCGAGGAGGAATGGCTGCCCGTCAGTGGTAATGAAATACGTCATATCCTAGCAGGAAGAGAGAGAGAGAGAGAGAGAGAGAGCCGACTCGTGTTTTCCAGAGTCAAGCCACTCGGTGACAGACGAGTCAACAACCTGAGCCTAATGGGAGAGTATGTTCGGAAAGGAGCCAAACAAGCACGTGAAAATGCTAATTACTTAATGACCCAACTGCCGGGCAGATGATGATGACCCTAACGACCGGCAGCCACCATAGAAGCCGCCCGGCCGCTGTTCTATATACGTCTTCATTAAAGAGGAGCCGCCGGTAACGGCCCCGGCCACCGTGACCACCGCTGGTATTTATAGCCATCTCTAGAGGACCCCAACATCTACCGACTTAACCCTCACATAATTCTTCGCCGCTCCTTCATCCATATATATATATATAATGCTGTACATATAGGTGTTGCCGGGCTGCGCCTGCTCGAGGTCACATCGCGAGTGAAAATTCACCTTTGGCGAGGCTGTTATGACTGGGAGGAAAATCTCGTCAAAGAACTTCTCACTCCAAAGGAGCCCACATTTCCCTGCTACTGGAAGTAGCGCAACCTCAAGCTTTTTTTTTCTATGTTAGCTGAGACGGCACGGGCAGCTAAGGCCCTAATCAAGACCATCCCATTTACGCTATATATATATTCCCTAGCCTGAGCCAGGTACCCATTTTATCGACCAACCCCTAGGAGTGGATGAACAGCTGGGTTGACAGTTTGAACTCGGTTGCTTTCTCTAAGGACGAAACCTTCTTACTTCCTCGTCCAGTCTTTAGCTTTACTTTACTTCCATCCTTATCGAGCTGTACAACACTTCCCTCTGAAGAATAAATGGTATAATAGCATCAATGCTTCTTTAATTCAGTCCTTGTTTAATTCTTTTCACTCTCCTTTCATCTCTGTTGTCTCTATGAAACGTCTGTTTATTCTCTCAGCTCTGACGGTGGTTAAACTTCCCATCTTTCTCGAAAATCCACGTCACCAAAGCAGCAAAGTCTGCCATTAAGAAAATTGGGGATAATACTTCAGATCCTGAACGTATTTAATTTCAGGGCAGGTACTCGAGCCGTAGAGAGAGGGGTTGGTCCGTCCCTGTGATGGAGTACTGATCAAACATCTGGGGTTGATCTCTCAGCCTGCTCACTTGACGGAGGTCAGGTAAGTGATTGGTCCTCTGAATTTGTCGCTTGTCTCCCTTAACAACATCAACGCGTCTTTCTTCGCAGCAGTAATGGCTCTCCTCTCTCTCTCTCTCTCTCTCTCTCTCTCTCTCTCTCTCTCAATAAGTTGACTGGAGGAAAAGAGGAAGGGGTGGGGTAGTGAGAGTGATAATTTGAAATGAAAGAGAAGACTGAAGTGTGTACAGATGTATGGTGTAAGCATTCTGAAGCACGTCGGTGATTTTCTGGAATGCTTATTTGGTGCCTTATTTATATACCCCCGGCAGACTGAAGGTGTGTGTGTATTCGTGTTGCATCTTTGGTTTCTCGAAAGAGATTCACTAAACTAAGCTAAACACTGTTGACTGTGTACATGGTTGGATAACAGGAGCCTCCCTGAGTGCTTTGGGGCTTCGGGGGAACCACGGGTGCTCCATGTTTGTACTGATGTCCAGATCTTGAATTTGTCTACAAGTCTCTGCCATACCTTCTGAGCTGCTTCTCTTCCGTACGAACCGACTGGTTCAGTCTTTAGTTGTTCGTTCTGTTCTACGGTGTTTTCAATGTAGGGACACTTTTCATTTGTGACGAATCGTCGAGCCTTATTTTGTATTCTCTGTAACTTCAGCAAGTGTGACGTGGAGGCGAGGAACATTGGCAAGGTGAGTTGGTTAGGAAAGGTATTATCATGGTCTTGACTAGGTGTGATATTTGGTTCTCAAGAAGGTGCCAGAATCTGTACAACCTGGTCAGGGCCGCTCTTCCTTGTGCAGATCTCCTGTTGATATAATCTATTATCGAACCCCTGACGTTAGTGTGTGACCCAGGATGTTGCAGCTCCACTGGTGCGCTGTCATCTGACCTTCCATGGTTATGTCGTTGGGTTTCATTCTTCCTAATTCCACTATTGTGAATTTGTTTACGTTCGTTTTCCTCTTCAGTCCTTGCCTCTAGCTGTACCAAACGAGTATGTTCTGGGAGGGAGTTGTTCGAGGCTACTATTTGAGTGGCGTCGTCGGCACAGAAAATGTCCAGGCTCCTGGCACCACCTGGTGGGGGAACGTCTGCTGAGGAGGAAAGGCTGGGGACCGACTGCAGCGACGGAACTCAGTTTTCAGCTTCGTCCGAAGTCATCACAGTCGTGAGGCAAAGTGACTTTTATAAAGAGACTGTGCGACAAGCTCTCCTCTCCCTCCAGCAACTGGTCTTTCTGGTCCTTAGCCAACTTCTGTCGCACACCCTTTTCTTCTCTCTCCCACCCCTCCCAGCTACTCTCTCATTCTCCTGATAAAGCAACTCTTTCTGGTTGTTAATTTATTCCCTCCACCTCCACTCCGGACGCCATCAACCTCCCTGATCCACCTCTCGCCAACCCCGTCACTGTGGTCTCTGCCTGGGCAGGAGCGAGTGATGCGGACCACACCATCATTCGTCTTCGTGCTTTCCACGAGGGGGCCTCAGACCTTAATGTATTTATTCGGGGTCATATTCCCCTCCCGCCGTCTATCATCCTCCACACGGGGTGGCTGAAGGAGAGGAAAAATAAATGGGACGGGAGAAGGAATGGTATGGAATAGACGAGAAGGATGAAGAGTGTGACATCAGATATCTGCAGTTCCCTCCCTCCTTTTCTCTCTCCTGCCTCCCTCCCACTTTCCATCCCCCTTCCCTCTCTCGAGCCTCCCTCACTCCGGGCTGGTTCCCCGCCTCCCCGGGGCCTGCGGTCGGAAGCTCAGCACCTCGCCTTCCTCTCCGCTAATTATCGCCTGACAGATTTATTGCCAAAAAGTTTATGAGGACAAACACCATCGCCTGACCCTTCCCGGTAGTGGGTGGTGCAGTTACCTGGTGTGGGTGGTGGGGTAGTCAACACCTGATCCTTACTGGTGATGGGTTTAGTCACCACCTGAACCTTCCTGTCTACAAGTGGTGGGCGTAGTCACCACTTGAACCCTTCTGGTGGTGGGTGGCAGGAGGTGATGACCACCTATACCTACCTGGTTGTACACTCAATCACACACTCCCACAACTCCTGCTCCAGGAGTAATGCTAATCCTTCCTTAGCTCTTGTCCTCTCATCAACCCCTGACTCCACTCCCAAGACGTTTCCAAGCCATTCTTCCCCTTTTCCCTTGAGCTTCGTTTCACTCAGAGCCAGAACATCCAGGTTTCTTTCCTCAAACATACTAC
>JAYMFT010377038.1:0-20948 GCA_038088735.1 Panulirus argus | reverse complement strand
CCCCCCGCCCGCCCCTCCCGCCCCGCCCACCCACAACACTCACATCTCACACAAACAGAAATAATCACACATATTACTCAGCGTCCATTCCAAGGCTTCGATGGTCTAATTTCCCCGCGGACTGAGATGCGATCCTCAAGTACAGACTTTATAGTTTCCTTCAGCTCGCATATCAGGCGCCAAAATGCAATTTTGGCGCACCGTCGGTTTGACGCGAAGGTGTGGGTCTGGGCGCTACAGCCAGGTTTCCACAGTAGAAATGTAAATTTTGAATAAGTTTTGCGGATTTTTGAGGAGAAAAAAAAATGAAGTTCGGCCGGATAGTCTTCAGGCTGAATTTGAATAAACTTATCCCGGCGTTAGAAAACCTATGTCTCAGCTTTTGGGGTCTGGGTTCGGCAGCTAAGTTATCTAAAGCCATCTCACAGAGTCTGCGGCTAACGCCACCAGCAGAGAACTACTGCATGGAGGAAATGCCAACCTCATCTTTCATCACCTGCAGAGGAGACGATCCTCCTGCAGACGGCGTGGAAGGATCGACCCTCTCATCATTCAGTATGAATCCTGCATCATACTGAGTCACGGTATGTACTGCATGTTCTAATGTGACGAAAACACCAGTGTTCATGTAGCAAGGCACAGTAATATGATTCTACGCGGATGTGGACAAGCCACAAGATATATCAAGATTTACCAAATAGAACAATCAATTTGTTAAGATATGCATGTTGTGTCTGGTAACGCCAGGCAGTTCCCTGTGATGTTCATAACATCTTCCCCTAACTCGTCCTCCCATGGTTACATCTTTTGTATCCTAACTACCCTGACAGACGCGGGAGAAAGAATGGCTTCGTCCGTCGTCGCTTCGGGTCATACATGTTAACTACACAAGGGATGAACTGACGATTACGGACCTGCAAAACGTACACAGACCGCACTATAACTAGTACAAATGAAGGAATACGACAAAGCACAAGTACAGAGTCTAATTATGTTATCCGATCAGATCTATAAAACGAGCAATACATATCTGTCACCAGTGGAACCCGTCCTCCACACACCTCATTCCACCGGGACCAAGTTCCCCACGTTAAGCAGCAACACCCAAGTGCCTCGCTCACACCAAGTCAGCCGCTGGCGGGAGCCGTGTGCCAACTGCCACAGCGGCGGCCCTGGTCACGACGTGGGCTTCCCACTCCACACCAGGTCACGCGTAGCACACCTACGCACACAGGGATGTGCACGTTTATATATCTCCACCTCAGCTCACCCGCCCGTCCGGTGACAGGAACGTGCCCCTCACCAGTGACCTCCAAAATTCCAATACTCAGAAACTTTTCGTGTAATTCCTGCTATGTGTGCATGTGTCAGTACGCGTCACCGTACACACTGCATCGTTAACTTCTGTAAGTTCTGTTTACATCAGTCACTCCTTCCATCCTCTGTCAACCCTCTCTTTCTTCACTCTACCTCCACACTCATACCAGTAAATCCTACCGGCAAGGGATTAAGTCCCAGATGAGAACTCATCCCGACTTGAACAATACCCGCCCCTGCTGGAAATAAAGCTCCAGCCAGTGATGTGTGCAGGACAGCCTTCCTTAGGGCAGAAAGCCCCAGTACAGACAGAGAAAGGCGATGCTATATTTACCCTCAGGATCATAATCCTCTGCCTAAATGCATGATGATAACACTCAGGCACCAGCTTCAAACCGCCCGATAACTACATTATCAGAGTAAATGCGGGAGGCTCGCTGTTTTGCTCTCCAGTATGACGCCCAAAGCGAGTCGTCAGGTTGGCGGCGATGGCCAGGTGGCGCGCGGCGTGGGCAGCGGCAGTCACACAGGTGCCACGGAGCCAATGTCATTACTGAATCTGTGTTGGATATCTCTCTGTACGTGTGTGTGTGTGTGTGTGTGTGTGCGTGTGTGCGTGTGTGTGTGTGTGTGTGTGTGTGTGTGTGAGAGAGAGAGAGAGAGAGTGCGTGGGTGAGTGGGAGAATCATAAAAGGAGTGAGATTAAACGTATCAGGCATGAGGTCACGAGAAACTCTGTGACGCTGAGGAAAACCGAGAATCTGGAGATAGTGAAAGACGGGGTCAGACGTGAGGACATGAGGGAATGAAGTCCGTCAGGGCGTGAGGGGCTGTGCAGACTGTGAGTGATCGGGGGGGGGGGGTCATGAGGTACACGGGTGGCCACATGAAAGCCATGGATTACGGTACAACACAAGTTGCCCAATACACCTCCCGTGGAGTTAAGTGGGGGCGCCTCGGGCTGACCCTGGCTGGGGCCAGGAGAGTGCGACCCAACCCTGATATTTCCCCGGGTCGCACCGTACTGCCGGGTCGCTCAAAGGAGAAATCCCGAGAACTTAACATTCAAATGTCGTCGGCCAGACCTTCCGGCCGTTTGACACAAAAGTAGACCAGAAAATTCATGCTTTTCGCTCGGCCGTATCGGAGTGGGCTCGGGTTGGGGTTGGTGTGGGGGTGGGGGAGCAGCATAATGAGAACATGGCCGGCTTTCATGTGCTCTGGTCGCCAGGATGTGGGTTCTAAGGCGACAACCGGCTGCAGAACCTCGGGATAGAGGTTCAGGGCGGAGCGCCTCCTACTGTGGGGGTGGGCGACACATACCGGCAGCCTCCTCATTGCCAAGTTGGTCTACGTACGCGAAGGGGTGAGCCTTCGCTTATCACAACCATTTACTTATTTCCTTCCATATCACCGTCCGATGTTGGCCTGCTTTATGAGCTGCACCTTGTTTGGGTAATAGGCATTCTTCGCGGCTCGCACTTCGCGTTACACTTTGTTGCAAAGCTGCTTGGAGTGGTCGTTGTCGCGACTGTTGAACGCTCGATTTCCCTGTTGCATGAGCCGCTTGATGCGGTGGGTGATCCAGGGAGTGTCGGTCGGGTTTGGTGTTACCGTCTTCCGGGGAAAGAAGTGTTGGTAGGCCTGGCTGCAGGTTTCGTGATACTTCTGCCACGTGATCTCAGCATCATCTTCACTGCTCACCTCAGTCTAGCGAGGACGGGCTAGCCACCAACCGAAATTTCGCTTCGCTGAGTCAGTAAGTGGCCGGTAAATCTTGGTGTCTGCCCGCTTGTGTTGGGAGATGGCAGGGGCGGGGGCCGACAACACTGATAAATAAGTACCGCTTCCGAGAGTATGGGAGAGGCCCGTATGGTGGGCAGCGGTCAGTCACGCCAGTAAGAATCAGGTCAAGAGTGTTTTGACCACACGTGGGAAGGTGAACAAACAATCTGGGATGGATGTGGTTGTTCATGGAGGATGGTGGTGTCTACCTCAGTGGAATCCCCACACATCACAAGCTTCGAACGAGGGCAACCCGTCCTGAGCGCGTCAGAGGTGTGGGTAATGTGCTGTTAAGTGCCTCCCCAGTGGGCGATCGGGCGGCGGGTGGCACACCACGCAGTAAATGTTGGTGCCGGTCTGGCGAGGGTGTAATGTGGGAAAAACCTTAACCCATAATATCACTAGACCCTCAGGCACGTTAAGGGGACGTAAGTCTTTCTGCGACACAAGAACCCTACGACTCCTTCCCCCACGCTCTGATAGAGGGAAGTGGCGGCAGAAACTATAGTCACTCAGGGGACAAATTGCAGGAGTAATCTAACAGGCCTCTGTTGCTGCCATGATGACCTGCCTTTAAACTTACCTGGCGGTGAGGGCCAGTTCCTGCAGTGTGTTGGGCGGGCAGGCGACATTCGACAGCATCAGAATAGGCAGCTTGTGCCAGTTCCACGGAATTTCAAAATATTTCATTGGTTTAATTTGAGCTGGTTTGCGTGGCCTTCTCTTGGTAATCAGTGTTTCAACTGCTTTCCCAAAACTGCTCCTGTGGGTCAGTGTCGTGAGCTGTGTGCTGGTGTGGGTCAGTGTAGTGACCTAAGCCACTGTGAGATACATCATCGCTGCGTCATTGTTCACTACAAAGTTACCTCTATTTCTCACTATGATATTCGCCAGATTTTGACGATCTAGTATGTAGACGAAGATCCAACCTACTGCCATCCAAATATTCAGATTGGGAGGGAGGGGGAAGGTACTGTATGGAAAAGATCACATTGACCTTTGGCTGTCGGGAGCGCCACAATCTCTCGAGGGTTTGTGTGTGTGTGTGTGTGTGTGTGTGTGTGTGTGTGTGTGCAAAACTATGACGGTTCCTTTAAATATGCTGCCCCTGACGAAGCCATATGTGGCTGCCTCTCGTCCGCACAAACACAAACTGTGACAACACACAAACACACACACACACACATAAAACCCCAATGCGCCTCCACTCGGGATTTTCAAGTCATGATGAAAACGTGTAGGATTACCGGGCAGCGCGCGGGGGATCCGGGACTCACGGGCAATTTTCAATATATTTCCTGACGCAAAGCTCGGCGTATTGTGACACCGTGCGGGGTGGCGGCCTACCAGAGCTGTGCACTCTGTCAATCGCCACCACTGCGACACAGAAATAACGCCTGACGTCATGAACAAGATAATGTTAAGCTAACAAACAGTAATGGTAAATGGCGAGGATCGGACAACCATGTGAATTGGACTTCCTTCGTGTTTATCGGGGAGGAGTGAGGCATGACCGATTGCTTGCGTTCGCCGACTCGTATCTGTTTATCATCACGAATATAATACGTTCCAGAACCCCTGACCCCAACACCACCCTCCAATCCTCCCACACTAACTCCACCCTTCAGCATTACAGTCCCATACTACCTCCACCATCCATCATCACCATCCCACACTACCTTCATCCTCCAAAAACAACCTGCCGCACTATCCTCCACCCTCCCCCACACGACACCTTCTCACATTTCCCTCAATCACTCCACACTACCCTCCACACCCTCCCAGTTCCACATCCCCTCCCACACCACTGGACCAAGGGCCGTCAAGAGCGCGCCTCTCCCAGCGCGTCATAACCATACCAAGTAACCAGGGTAGAGGGGTCACGTGGGAGAGACCCCGCAGCTAAACACTCCCTACGCCAGAAACAGACTCCCGACCCACACGCCACCCGCTCATTAACCGTCTGAAGACATATCCGTAACGCGGCTGTAATCCAGATAATGAATGACGTCATCAAGCCAAGGATAATCTGGACAATTTTTGGGTTAAAGCGAACAATAATAGCCGGCTGGGGCGAGGGGAGCCCGGCATGGGCAAAGGTCACGCATCACCAAATGATTCTTATTAATCGACCTCTTGACAACAGCTGGAGTGATGGAAACGCATTACCCGCCGGCCGGGCCGCGGCGGAGGAAGGATCAGACACTCACACGGGCACAGGGCGAGGAGCGGAGGGGAGGAAGCAGTGGGTCAGGACACACGACAAGGTAAAGACTAGACAGAAATGGTCCAAGAGACGATAGACAGCTGAGGGAAAGAGAGTAGACAGGACAGAGGACAGAAATCAGAGTAAACACGGGAGTGTCATTATTCATTGTAAGTCAAGACGAGAGGATAAACAACACAGATAAGATTGTTGTTACAAGTATACAGTAAAAGTTAAGGAAAATAAATCAAACTGTAAAGACAACAGAACATTCATGAGGGGAGAGAGAGAGGTGAAAAGCAGGCGTAAATGTGGAGAGATAGAGAGCCCTGCAGCCCCACCTGCTGTAGCCTCACCAAGCACCAACAGCCTCACTTCACCACACCTGCAGAATCAGTAATCGGACACTATGCTAATGCAGTCACTTGTTCCTGGTAATGCAACCACTCACTATGTATAGCAAGATGGCTCGCTAAACTCTTCGCTTGTACGAGTTAATGTAACGTCCTCTGGCACAGAGGGACCGAGCAAGGCGAGCAAATGAATCCCGCCCCCGTGTATGCTAATGTAACGCGTCCTCGACTCCCCGTCAGGAGTGAGATACGAACCCCACTCATGGTGTGTATGACGCCTCCTGCCTACGCTGGTGAAGCGCCCGGCGGGCGGGGTACGTGCATGATCCCTCAAGATGTTGTCACCTACTCTCCCTGAAGAGAATAATGGCCACAGCAGCACGGACACACGGGAGTCCCTCACACTCTGCTGAACACTGCTCGAGTCGGACGGATGAGCACGTGGCTGATCTGTACCTTGAGACGAGGGAGCCGCCACACGCGCGCTCCGGTAAGGAAGGAAGGAACCTGACCTGCACCAGTTAGTGAGCCAATCTACAAGTTACGGATATAGTCCCGACCTGTGACCATAGGTCGGAGCCGCCAGGGGTACGACAGTGACCTGCAAACAAAGGTCACTGTTGTGACAAACAGCCCTGACCTGAGACCACAGGTCAGGGCTGCGTGGGATACAGCAGTGACCTACGACCACAGGTCATGGGTGAGGGTTACAGTCGCCTGTATGAACACCGTTCATCAACCCGTCTGGTCTCCACCATCAACTTGAACCTTACACACACACACACACACAAGTCCTGCGCTACACAGTCTTAATCTTCAACATTACCGATCGGATTAAAATTCTTTCCGAGATTTCAAACATACATATTCTGATGGGGAGGTTATTTACATCTAGCTCATCCTACCAAACCACATGGAAAGCGTCTTTCTCTAATGATGCATGTGTGTGTGTGTGTGTTTGTGTGTGTGCTTGTCTGTCTCAGTTCATCCAGCGTTAAAATAAGGACACCCTCTCCCACACGGAGCAGCCTAACCCGTACCCAGATTACTCACACACCTCCCAGGTCGGCTGGCTGGCCGGCCATCCACACCCGCACCATGCACACTCCAGTGTTGACACGATACCTGCACCATCAACCAACCACAGGGGCAATATTGACAACTTCAAACACACACACACACCCGAGAGATGGGGCCCAACGAGTGTAAGACGCTTGGCCGTAACGTTCAAAGAGTTAACTACATATAGGTAATCACACACACACACACACCAGCAGAGAAACCCACTCTCCAAATCATCGAAAGGGGAATCATTAAAAATTAAACACTTTGGACATTCTAACTGTAATAATGCAAATGACAGAACCACTTCTCATGAAAAACTCTTCTCCCACTGAATGAGGTCATTTCAGGGTCAGGCAAGGTCAAGCGAACACACACACGCACACGACACACACTGGCTGCCCGCAACCTGACAACAAACAAACGCACGCCATCAACTGCAGCTGAAGGGAATAAAGACTTGCCTCCCGCCCGCCCTCCCTCCTTTCTCGCCCTTGTCTCCCTCCGCTGCACACTCCCTCCCTCCCTCCCCTACCCCAGGCCCGCACCACTCCACCTCCCCCAGTACACCGACCCAACAGGAGGTCTTTGTCCCTGGCTGCCGGCCGCAGGGGGCGTCTCCACCTGCCGCTGACGGCCCCCCCCCCCGCCACCGCCGCCGCCTGCAGGACCCTCAAGGATATAGGGAGTGGAGGGTAGGAGGGAGGGGGAATGGGGCCACTTTCTAAAGATAGACGGCAGTATATCCTGCGCCCCGCAGGGAGCCGCCCCAGGACACAGGTGAGGCGTGAGGCGGACAGGCAGAAGGTGAGGGAAGGAGTGAGGCCAGACCTGTCACCGCGCCTCTGCCAACACCCAGGGAGGACGGACCAAGGGGCACCTCCCAGCTCGCTGCCAGCCTCCCCAGGTTCTCCCCGAAGGGAGGCCAAGTGGCTTAAAGCGGCCCGCCCACTAGCTGATAAATGAGGATCTTTTGAAGTCTGTTTTCAGTTTCTGGGGAACGTATGGCTCAGGGAATAATAATGATAATGATAATCATAATAATAATAGTAATAGTAATAATAATGATAATAATAATAATAATAATAATAATAATAATGATAATAATAGGCGAATGATTATAAAATCTGGAATAATAATGGTAATGATAGTGTTTATAATAATGAGAGGCATCGCTGGAACTTTATGAAAATTTTCCAGCAGTTATATTCACATTAGCAAGGAAAGTGGAGCAAGTTTTACCATCAGTTCGAATTAAAACTTTGTGTCGGAACATTGGCCGCCGGGCCATTACCAGCGAGACGGCCAAATGATGGAGGTCAGTAACAGGCGTTTACTCCTGGCTGGTCAAAGGTCATCCAGGTAGCCAAGGTTCCCCGGACGGGAAGGCCCACGCCCCTGGCACCTGGACCAACAGCCCTTCACGCGGTGCCGGGGGTGGCACCCGTGACGGAGTCTTTCCTTGCATCGGACTTAGTCAGGGAGAGGATTCCCCATAGATGCCGGGCCTTCCATAACGCACGAGAAATGCTTAAGTAAATTGGAGCGAGACGACGAGTCCCACGTGAGCACCTCAGTAATACCGCATTACTTGGTAACCACTGATACGTAACTAAGTCTGGGGTCCATCGGACGCTGTTGTGCACAAGGGTTACGTTAGGGGGGTGTACAGCTCTCTCCCCAACCTCACACTCCCCCATCCTCATCTCCCCTTCCCCAGGGAGCAGGAGCCAGGGAAGTGTCAGCTGCTACATAATCCTGCCCCAACATCCCCGACAGTAGTCCTCGTCCACCATATAACACGACCATCCTCTCCGCAGTAGTCTTTAAACAAAACACAAATGTTTCCCGCCTCCGCCATTACCTCCTGACACCTTCCGCGGACGGAAGTAATTTACGACAGAAGCGCTCAACGCGGAGCCCAGACGCAAGTTTTCTCCTCAGCTTCTCTTCAAGTTTGTGAAGCAGATGTGAGGCAGACACAACACCAGTCATGGAAGAGAGACGAACGTCACAGTCTACGGTGCACTCATGTTGACGCTGGTCATAAGACGAGCGAGCAGTGAGAGACTACAGTCTGATCCGGTGAAAACATCACGTGACGCGTCCATTCTAGCGCGCGTAACACGAGCACTCGGTATCCACACACACTCATCATCGTATCTCCTGAGATAAATGTCAGAAAAGATTCTGAGTTTCCTTATTTTTTCCAAATAGTTACCAACAAATCTTAAGCTGATATAACCAGATTTTATTTTGTTTAATATGACTAAATTTAGTACAAAATGTACCGCATCCAGCGGAGGATTATTCGAACCTTCATCCGAACTAACAAAAAGCACACGTGAAGCTTCACTGCAGTCAGTCAGGCTTGCTAACTGCCAAGATGCAGCCGAGGGAAGCATTTCACTACGTTTCGCAAGACATAAATAATCTTCATCAGACAAAGCCGGGAACAGACTTATGTCTTCCACTGTACATATGGTTCGTAAACAAGTGCTGACTTTTTGGGGAATAACAAGCTCTCGTGGCTGCCGAGGACAACAGTTTCGAGACACAAGTATCACTCTTCCCGAACTGTCTCGAACCCATCCCCATAATAACATTTTCCCGTCTTCCTTCTTCGTGTAAACTTTGGGATCTTTAATAAAGACTAGATTTCTGAATACCTAACACTACGTTATACAGGGATGATCAACAAGCTCTCACACGGTGATACGTTCCGCAGCTAAATCTCAACTCCTGAAGGTGAACCGCAGGCCGGAACCAGTAGCCTGGGGCAGGGAGGGTCGTACCATCGGGGCGGGGCAATCCCTGGCGCTGCCCCGTCCCTAACATCTGGCCTGCTGGAGCTGCATCCTCAGGCACCTCGCCAGACCTGTCAACATCAACATGAAAGCCTCCCCCCACTCCTTCCTCTCCCCTTCCTCCGCGGATAAACAACCCCGACATCTTCACTGATCACAAGACAGCAGAGTACACATGCCAGCAGTTGCCACCGTCCAGAAATCTCTCCATGGAGGATAAACACCGAGTCAATCCCGTCGCCAGCACCTTCCAGATTCCATCGCCTCCCCAAGGGGAGTCATCTTAATGTACTGCCTCCCCAGGCGAAGCATCGTCATCCGGGATATCTTCTCGTGGAGCATCATCACAGGCCCGGTGATCTGCCGGGGGGTAAAGGTGCACATTAGGGCGTCCCCTACACTGGAGGGCCTGGACCTAACCCCTTTGTTGTTGCTGGATTTACGGTTATGGAGGGTGGGGGTGGAGTGGCTGCCATCAGGCGGGAGTCTGGAACACACACACCAAACAAGGCAGTAAATCCAGCGGCCTAATGCTTCCAGAGCTCTACACTCCGGAACCCGCCGCCACACTTCACAAGACTCGCCATATCACCACCTTAACTACTTCCCCCGTCTCTACTTACTATGAATCAAGAGGGACAACTTACCCAGCGGCCGACCATCTCCCCGTATATGTCCCCCACCCCCCAACCCCTGGTAACCAAGGGAGACAGACGGCACCGGTGGCTCGGATGGATCCGATTCAGGACGTTGCCAAAAATACCTTGCAGAGGATCACCTCACGTTACCAACGGGTGAAAAACAAAAACTTCGATCCCAGTAACAAGGACAAAAATATGGAGGTCTGCCACAGGAAAAAACATCATAAGAATGTATTCTGATGTGCGGTGGAGAGGAATTTTTTCACGACAGTTGTAAACATACACATAATATAGGATTTTTCTGCAAGTAAAGAAGGAAATATTACTCAAGACAACACACGGTTTTTGTGGCGTCTCACAGAGGAACATCTACGGTCAGGACGGAGCAACAAACGTTACTTGGATGGCCATATATATGTGTTTGTGTGCACGTGTGTGTGTGTGTGTGTGTGTGACCTAACAACCATTAAGATAACGGGAACGAAACCCGCCAATATGCACAGCGTCAAAAGCAAAACCAGCACGGTAATCACTTGGTAAGTTTATTCATCACCAAATGAATTGTCAACCTAGTGAGGTAACAATAACATACATGACACACATTCACAACAGTTAATGATAATGATAATCAAAGGCTTATGACATTAATTGCAGCCAAAGACTGAAAATCTTGAGAGAAAATGTTAATATAGAGAGTGGAGTTGTAACAAGGGGAAGAGGGAGGGGGGAGGGGCTGGTTAAACAGTGTGTATACCAACAGAGTGAGGTGGTCTACTGTTTACTGATGATGCTCACAGAGGAGACACCTCCTGTAGCGGTCTGTACCACCTGGGTTGGGTTGGGATCCGTGTGCTTGTGGTGCAGAGTGTGACTCGGGGACGAGGGATCTCTGGTGGCGGGAGTGACGGTGGCGAGAGACGGGGTGTCGTGCAGTTTTCCTTTCCGTATAAGGCTCTAACAAATGTAGGGAACATGGCAATACACCTGCGAGTGTTTGTGGAGTCACAGAGAGTGTAACGGGAGACTGTTTAATCGGCACAGTTCAGGCTGCGTCGTGAGTTGTGTTCCTGCCACTCTGTTGACGACGCTTCACGAATGTCCATCCCCGAGGACATCCCGAGGTTGTGTCATACAAGTGTACCTTTTCAGTACACCCTGATTCTCTCTGCACTACGCTCTGCAATGCCCTACAAAACTGTATTCTTTCAGTATATCACAAAATCTTTGAATTTATGTACTGAGTCAAGCCCTTTATGTATCCCTTGAGACCATCTTGGCTGTATCCATGGTTACATCACTTCAGAAAATCACTTGAATGAACTTTTAATTCTTAAGTGGTTCTTTTCCCTATACCTCTAGTGGGAATCACATAAGTGCACTGTGAGTATATTGTAAGTGTATTGTGAGCGTATTCCTTGAGCGCATTTCTTGAGTGCTTCCCTCGAGTACAACATATTTCTGGAGTCCTCGTGCTGGATTTCCGTGCACTCTGAGGCTGTATCTTGCCGCCATCCTGTGAGCGTAGCCACTCAAGTGTATCCCTCGAGTGCATCTCACCACCACTCACAGTACGACCCTCCCCCTCCCTCTCTCACCGCTAACGACGGCTCTGGGGTCGTACCAGAGACGCTCTCCCCACCAGCCTCTCACCAGCCTCGACATACGCCCCTCTCACTACCATCCTTCACTCCCACACTCTTCCATCCATTTCACTCTCACAATCCTTCTGTCTGTCCTCTGTTCTTAATTCTTTTATCCCGACGTTCTCACTCTCGCACTCTACCGGCTGTTCTGGATTATCATTCGTGGTTTCTCCAACAATTACAGCTCTCACACACTCTCCCGGCTCTCACAAACTCTTCCAATCCTCTCACCCTCAACCAGCCTTATACAAAAGTGTACACTTGAGGTGCGCTGGTCTCATCGTCATTACTACAAGGGTTTCCCTCCCACATGCCTTACCTCATTATCTCTCTCTCTCTCTCTCTCTTTCTCCCTCCCTCTCTCTCTCTGACGCAGTTCTCGGCCTTCATATTTGCCTGTGCCCGAGGGTAGGCAGGCAAAGGTCGGGTCCATATCAGTGACAGGGGAGTCCTGGCTGCCTCTGGCCCACAACACAACACCCCCCCCCCCCACCTGCCATCATTTCCACTTTTTTTTTCTTCCAGTTTAAATTCGCTAGAGCTTCCTGGAACTTCCAGCATATCTACTGTCAAGCAACTTCATCCTGCCTATACTGAGGACGCATTATTATGCTGACAACACTGAGGGTACATCATTCTGCCCACACTATGAAAACTTTCCAGCCTAAGCAAAGAGAGAAAATACGAGCAACTAAGAGATGTCATTTCAAGCATTTCATTTTTGTAGAACATAATCATTTTAGTCTGTGTTGGCAGATGTGGTCCAGTACTGCCCAGGGGAACATGTCTGCCTCAGGTATCAAAGGACAACAGAGAGCTTCCTCGGTCACTACGGCAGTTTATGACAGACGCCGTCGTCATTTTTGCTCACGTCTCTCTGCAGTGTTTACTGCCGTGCAGCAGACCTGGTGTTCAAGTGTCTCTTTCGCCACGACGGACGCGCACCAAGGCTGCTGCTCCGAGACTTTATGGTGACGTGATCTGTGTCTGGCACCATTCCCGACGCGAGGGAGTGTGGCAAGGTTGCTGTAAGGCTGACAAATGCCGGCTGGGTTTCCACTGCTGCTCTCACGACTAATATGAGAGTTCAGGTTACCTGCACACACACACTACATTGGTGGCGTATGGTTCAGGCTACCTCCACAGACAGTAAAGAAAGGGGGGGGGGAGTACATTCCAGACACCGGGATGGAGGCTGGAAGTGGCGGGGTGATGGGGAGGAGGGGGTGGGTAATCAGTTGGCAACCCTGGAAAGGATGGTGACGATGAATGTAGCTGACGGAGACGGGGAGGAGAAGGGCGCAGGGTGACACCCTCCCACACACTGACAGCCTCACCCTCAGCATTCACGTCGGCGCTGGGCAGACGGGAGGCTCCGTAAGCAAGCACATGTCTCGTGAGGAACTCTCCCAAAACCGCATTTCAGTCGGCAGGAGAAATGTTCCTTAAGCGGCGGGTCATGCGATGCCAGCGGTCATGAGGATCAGGAACACTACAGCGAGGGATCATCGCCTCGAACCCAGGCCTCGTCCAACACCAGCGTGGCAGCGTGGGAGGCACCACCCCTGATCGACCACCACCGCCGTCAATCACCGGACGCTTGACATTCCTTACCGGTTGACCAAGTAGGATCCGAACCCTTAATATTTCATCACTGCTTCCCGGGTCTTATGTCATGTGCTGGCTAGAGGAGACCTGTGGTGCACACACACACACACACACACATGGCAGTACGGGCTAATATCATGAGAGAGTCAACACAATCCCGTCGAGGGCCACTCTCGTCAGACACACACCATCACACCGCCACTCCTCCCACACTCACAACTCATACATACCGTCTCTGAGTTCCCGAGGGGTCGTGAGCTTTGTTGACCCTGTCACTCCTGAGGAGGGAAGTCTTCACCTGCAGACATGCCAGGTGGACGACCTCATCAGCGATGTTAAATGTTCTCTAAATATGACGAGACGCAAGACACAATCACAGTATCATTCACTTTGTACGACATCTCCTACCAGGATGTAGTTCACAACTCCGTCTCTCATGCCTCCACACTGACGGACTCACACCTTCCCTCCCCCGACTCACCGAGCGCTTAGAAAAAACACGACCAACAAATATAACAATTGCAAGACAAAATTAATACGATCAGGATGGCCAGGCACTCACGAGGTACGACCAGGAGGGCCGGGTACTCACGAGGTACGACCAGGAGGGCCGGGTACTCACGAGGTACGACCAGGAGGACCCGACTCATGAGCACCTGGTGTGAGAGGATCCACATCGTCACCAGGAAGTCACGTAACGAGAGAGCGAACGCGTTATCATCAGTTTTCTTTATTCCTGTCATCATCATAATCATCAGCACGACCCCCCGTGCCACCACCATCATCGTCTCCCTCGTCAACTCACCATACTCGTCTTTGCTGTCACCATTATCACGTCATAAGCTGCCTCCCCCCCTCCACTGCCCAGCCCCTCCTAAAGAAGGAGCTGTGGGGGTAGTCATTAGGGGTGAGGTGGGCTGGGAAGGGCGGGGGTGACCATAACCGGTATCAAACAGTGTTGCGGGGGAGGGAGGGAGAGGGATGTAGGAAGATAAGGAGGATCCTGAATTACCACGGTCGTCAGCCCCTCCCCTCACCCCCCACCCCACCGCCACAAATCTAATTTCCTTGGCTCAGTTGTGGCGGCTCTCAGCCCCCGAGCCCTCTAGCCACGGGTTCAGGATTTTAAGAAATTACGATCAGCACTTCTGGCTCACCGCTCATGCCGGCAGACGTAACGGCCTGGTAGACTTGGGAATAAGGTAACCATTTATCGACCAGCTGCAATGGTATGATAAACACCCGGGATTGGCTGTGAGCCGACCCTCGCGCCCAGGATTCGAACCCGGGTCGGCCCTTGCGTAACCCGTGATGTATGTGACGAGAGGACCCCCAGCAGAGCCCCACACTGGCTGGCCACCGGCCGCCACAGCTCACCTAACGCTGGGCGGCTCCACTCAGCACGGCCTCCCGCGTGTGAGCGGTTTCCCGAATATTTCCCGCTGACAGATAATGATGATAAAAATCAAAATGATATGTATGAAAAATCTTTCCCCACGAGGAAAGGTCAAGACTTCCTGCACCGTCCACGTTTCCCGCCTCCCGGGTGACAGGTAGACAGCCAAGCGTCCGCCGCGATCTACTGAGCTACTTCCATGAATACGTAATGAGGTGGTTATATTGGCTTGATGACTGACGCCAGATAATCACCGGTTGGCGCCCCTCGCCACACGGCTGCGTAATCTTGTCATCTCCCCTTCACCCATTCCTTTCTCCTCCTAACTTCCCATCCTCTCTTCCTCTCCCCCTCCCCATCTATCAGTCCCTCCCTCCCCTGTATATTCACACCACACTCCCCATTGATCCATCACCCCCTCCCCTATATATCCACCAGCTGTACACCATAGACCCCCTCCTCCTCCCACATATATCCACTTCCCCCTCCCCACACAACCATCTCCCCCTCCCCATCTATCCATCCCCCTCTCCCATCATCTTATGTACCTCCTCTGCGCCACGGGCGTAGACTGTCAGGTCCGCCGCTGACCAAGAGACACACAGGATGATACACCATCCTCCCTGGGTGTGGCCTGACCTCTGACCCTGACGATACCCTCACAGGCCGCCCACAGGGGCAGCCGGCCGAATCCTCCCACCTGAAGATCGTTTACACGAGTCCGCATCCCAGCAGAATACGGGCTGCGGCCACGCTGGTCCCGGATCCGGCGACGGGACGGAATATGCAGACAATACCGGCGCTGACCCACACACGAATATTCATTATTTTGACTCTATATAGAAGCACACTTCTGTACACGTATGTAGTATACATACTACATACATAACCAACGGCTGTAGCTGCCGAATCATCTCGCGTCATCAATTCAATCTGAACAAAATAATAGGAATAAGACATCACTCAGGATACACCGTGACTCGTGTGTCTGATTCCTCTCATGACTGATGAAGGCTGACGTGCACAACCAGACCTCAGCGTCATCCACGCCCAAACATAACAACATTTCGATCCGTCTGTAAAACTATCAATTGTTCTCTTCTCCTTATTCCATACGCCACCACAGTCTGTCGCCCCCCCCCCCCAGCACGGCTGCTGGTGCCGTAGAGCCACAGTGGGCCGGGCCTCTCTGGGCCACGCACGAGTGGCGCAGTTTCAGAAGCAGATCAGAGGTAGAGGCGGCTTTCACCTAATAACGTCCGAAATCTTATATCTCTCCTTATTTTATTCTCTGTCTTGCTTTTGTCCATTTTCCAATTTACCTTCTGATTTTCGCGTCTATGCATTCCATTCGGTTTTCATCACTGTCAATAAACTCGTTCCGGTCTGGTTTCCTATCTATATGTCCGCGTGACGCCTGCACCGTGGCACACAACATATTCAAAGTCAGACCCGAGATTGGCCCAGCTGCTGTCTGCCGGCCGGAAGGTCAGAGTTCACAAGTCACGGTTCCCTAAGGTGGTCATAACTGCGAAGGGGTCCGTGAAGCCACACTCCTCTGGTCTGTGGCGCCACCAAAAATAACTCCACCGCCATCAACGTTATCAACACTCGCACACAAGTGACCAGTAATGACGACCACATATCATCTGACGTCACTCAAATATGCAGCTTCATTTTCCTCAAATACATACCCACATATTGCCATCGTTTCACCGCTTGGTAACAATCAGTAAAATATGTCTCTATATCTCTCATCTACTTACGTATCAATTAAATTTGCTTTGATCTGTAATACGACAAGTTTTTTCCCATGTTGCCAAAGTGATCATGTATTTTGCCCTCCATTCTGAAATCCCTGAAAATAATATCGCGTTGTCATACCAGTCTGAAATAAATGAAAACAAAAACGTTCTTTAAATAAAAAGATACATACGAAAGGTTTTTGATGTGTTTGATATATGAAGTGAAAGAGTTTTTCAGGCGGCCACGGCGACCCATCAGGTGTTCACAGTTCCTGGAATTCTTTTTTTTTTTTTCGTGATTTGATCAGGAAAATGTTAAGATGAATTCCTCTCTTCCTGGAGTGCCTCTGGCCCTGGTGTGCGTGCTGTAGGGCAACACAGATCGTGGAAGGTGCAGGCAGCTGTAACAGCAGGTGCAGCTCTTGCTGTGTCCCGTGCAGGCAGCTGTAACCACACAGAGCAGCGGTGGTTATAATTGTGTCATATGCCATTAAACAGCAGCAGCAACGGTAGGCAGCAGGAGCGACTGGCGGCACCAGTGAGGGCGGAGGTGACGGGATAAACTGCGTAGCTGGGGCCAGGAATAGCTCCGGCCCGGGAGAGGTAGAGGTGAGAGGTGAGAGCAAGGCAGCCAGGGACGGAGGGAGCGGCAGAGACGAAGGCAGACAGACGGAGAGGGAGAGTGAGAGACAAAGACAGACGGACAGATAAACAAAAAAGAGATTGAAAATGAAGACTAGAGTGTGAAAGAATGAGACAGTCATATATATGGTATGTATATACACACACACACACACACCTGGCATACGCCCGGATGTGTATGTACGCATACACACATAAAGGGTAAAGACATGGTACATATACACAAGGTTAAAAGACGGGGCAACACGAGTGTAAAACTCTCTCCCCGTAACACGCACATTGTAATCACACACTGGGTAGTGAGGGATGAGGGGGCAAGGCAAATTAAGAGAGATACTGGCAGATGTGAGGCAAGAGTTATGTGGGAGGGAGGCAAGGGTTATGTGGGAGAGAGGCAAGAGTCAGGAGGAAGTGGGAAGGCAAGCAAACAGACGCCAGGCTAAATATAAACAAACGTGATTACCCGGGTTAAAAGTTCTCATCTACCGCAGCAGCAGCAGCAGCGGGGTCACCGCTATATCCGCCCTCCGGCCCCACCACATCACAGATCCCGGAATAAAATCACATCACGCACAGCTAACGGATTTCCAAATCCCTCCCCCCCAAACAATCAGTGGAGTATTGAGACAACTCCGGGGGATTACAGTGCCTCGAGATTACGAGGAAGTAAAAGGATTTCGTAATGGACAGCCCACGACCCCGCAGCCCTGACCCATTTTCTGTAGTTCCGTTTTTGTCGAGCGGAAAAGACGGGTGACTGCGAGATTATCACTGAGCTGATCAATTACCTTACTGCCCAGTACCACTTCAGACTAAGGGAACCACTTGGTTTGCATTGTGTGTACGAGAGAGAGAGAGAGAGAGAGAGAGAGAGAGAGAGAGAAAGAGAGAGTGTGGAGGATATATCTATAAAGAACATCCGTGGCGAAAGTGACCAGACACTGTGGGTAAGTGGACGAAGAGAAGAGGAACAGTCAACCCTAAGGTGTGGGTGGAGATGGTTGTGGGTGAAGGTGGTTCAGGGTGGACCCACCGCACAGCAGGATGGGTTTGTCCCACAATTTATGGAAACACGATAAGATCCAGGTGGGCGGAGAACATCACCATAAGGTGTGGGCAGACGTGGGTGTGACGCCACCTCTGACCACGTCTGCCGTACACATCAGTTCAGGTCTAACGTCGTTATGCACATAGACTGTGACATGAAATACCGCTCATGGATACGATTGTTCCCCAGTGACTCTCTCCTTAATATAGCTTCGTTAAGTATGAGAAACATACTCGTTTTCTTACGAGACTCAATGTCCACTTTTCTACAATGTATACGAAACGCGTTGTTAAATTTGATAAGATTCTTACGAATGTTAGTTCCATTATCAAATTACTTTTCGATAAGTCTTGTAATAAAGGACCTTAGATTAACATAGTAGCTTTGGATTCTATTTTCTGTGACATAAATACGGTGTTTACTTGCCCATCCCTTCCTCTCTTGCTCTCGTAGTCTTATCCAAGAGGACGTCCCCCTCTCCCGTTGCTTTACTTCTATTCATCCTTCTCATCCAACAGATCTGCTCCCTATAAGATCCTCACAGGGTCTACATGGTACTGATTCATCACTGGCTTCACCCAAAAGGTAATACTCCTTGGCAATATTTCTTTTTCCTTCCCTGTATGCGCCATTATGTTCCGACGCGTGTCCTTATAAACTGATTCAAAGGTACTTTAAATACAGTCTCTATTGAGCCTGAATTGTCCTGTAAATCACCAAGTACAGTTTAGGGTTGGTGTTAAGTAACGACGCCTTGTTATGGAAGTCAATCTATGGAAACAGCATCAGGACCATCTGTGGGGACGAGGTGTTCGCTTCAAACTACTTTAGTAATCATTCAGTAATCGTAGTCTCTGGTCCACAGTCTCCTCTGTTATTGCACACGGAATCGTCTTAACGCTACATGGACAGAGATCTCCCGCAACATCTGATGCTCATATTAAACACGTCCATTCCTCAAAAGACTGAGCCAAGGATAACAAACGTGAAGAAGTTATCAGGGGGTCAATTCCACGCCGGTTAATCAACTATACCGACCCTGAGCACAGGGGCCACCGAGGCCATCGCAACAACAATCTGGTGGACAGTTTTCAGACGATGTTTTTCTGGTACGCCATTGGCTATTTCCTGAGGTAAGCCAACCAATCACATCCCTCCCTCAGCTCCTCCTGCTGCATCCGAGCGCACCCACCCTCCCCCTGAGCCATCAGACAGGGAGGGCAGCCGATATTCTCTCTGGCCAGCCATCAGGCAGGGAAGGAAGTCGATACTCTCCCTTGCCAGCCATCTGACAGGGAGGGAAGTCTATATTCCCCCTGGCCAGCCTTCTGGCATGGAGATAAGCCGATATTCTCCCTGGCCAGCCATCAGGAAATGAGGGAGGTCGATACTCTCCTTCCCTCACACACCTGGTCAGCCATCAGCCAGGGATTATGGCCGATAATCTCCCTGCTCAACCATAAGGCAGAGAGGGAAGCTGATACTCTCCCTCCCTCTCACAGTCTTAGCCCCACAACTGGAGTAAACATAAAAGTATTCACATTACTGGTCTTCGTATCATCATAACTGGATTGATTCTTCCTCGTCTTACAACCCCACGTCGTCTTCTTCCAATCTGAATGGTTTATCTTCACTTAATTCAAGCGGCGTCCGCCTCATTTCAATTAACTCTGTATCATTCCTTTTAATGTCTCATCGTTTTAATTAACTCTATATCACTCCTGTTGAGATCGAGGCGGTTCTGTTAATCTCGCGTCAACTTTCCTTATTTCAACTTTATTTTAACTTAATATCTGTATATAACTTGCGTTAATACCTCAAGTCAATTTCACGTGACGTCTCTCAAGTTTCACCTTGTCTCCGGCTAACGACGAGGCAAACGAGTCCCTCAACTTTAACAGGAGTGGTTAAGCAGCACAACTGTGACGGACCTGTTGCCTCGCCCGCCGTCACTGGCGGCTGTTACCTTGTTACTGGCGTTCCCACTGACCGGGCAAAAGCAGGGAGAGTCGTGTCTTTTATCCAATCAACGTAACCCTTGCGGTACAGCGACCCAGTCGTAAGTCCCCGTGCATGGCAGGGAGTACGGGGGGGGGCGGAATAACAGGACCAAATGGTCTAGGACGAGGTTGCCTGCTGGGCAGCGGCAACAGCGGTGTACACGCACCCCTGGGGGGGGGGTGTCTGTTGGTGACTGGAAAGGGGAGGGAGGGAGGGAGGGGCGGCGGGAGTTACTGCATATAACTTCCTGGATTCCGTGAGGCCCAGACCGGGAGCTGGCCGGGCCGGGCTGGGGTGCCTGACCTCATGTCCGGGTCACCAGCAGTCAACCCTCCTGCCATGTGCTTCATTCCCGCCTTCTTGCAGGGGTACACACACGCACGCCGTTCTCTCTGCCTCCCCTCGTCTCTCATCCTGGAAATGAAAATCAGGGAGGGAGGGGGTATCTCCCTCCCCCCCTCCCTACCCAACCTGGGATATCCGGGTCCAGGGGTGAGGCAGGGGGTCAGGGTGGGGTGGGGGAGGGGGGAGTGGGGTGTCCTGGGCAGGATCAAAGGTTCCTTTTGCAGAAGTTTGTGAATCCTAAGGTCTTCCCCGGGTGGCTACCGCAGACTGCCACGCTCTAACGCAACATTAATACTCTCGTGTATATATATATATATATATATATATATATATATATATATATATATAT
>JAYMFT010377027.1:0-20948 GCA_038088735.1 Panulirus argus | reverse complement strand
AACTATGGTTATATATATATATATATATATATATATATATATATATATATATATATATATATATACTGCAAAACAGATCTGTCTAGATTACTAAACTGAGAGGTGAAAAAATGCGTATCTTAACTGGTTCCGGTGCAGCGGGTTGTCGATCCAACGGACTGCAGGTTGGGGTGAGGGGGGGGGGGTCTTATTGGAGGGGGTGGGGAAGAAGAGAAGGGGGTCGTACCACGGGGGTCTGGCAACACTAGAAGCAACGGTCTTAAAGCTGAGCCAGCGAGCTGCTGCAGCCAGTGTATCACAGCGGAGGCAGGATCCTGTACCGCCACCACCACCGCTGCTGCTGCTGCTGCTGCTTCTACTGCTGTTTCACTTTTTGTTTCACCTCGGGTTCCGCAAGGCCCTTCAGTTTTTCGCTCTGTACAGTGCAGTAATCCTTACGGTAAATGCTTCACGAACGCACCTACACAAGGAATGGGCTAGTTAAGTCTCTCCCCCCTTCTCGATGGTCGTTGCCAGCCACCACTATTAAGATATTTTGCATTTGTTGTTCGTGTTTTCCACTTCGTCTCCTTCCTCTGATGTACTCGCACACTTGTCTTTTATATTCACGCTTTTCCTCAGGAAAAATCAGCATCACTTTCAGAAAGAAAAGGAAAAACAAGTCTCTCTACACAAACAAACTCTCTCGAGTATTCTGGGAAAATTGAGCAAGGTCCAAACTAAACTGTCCGTCCTGATCCATCTGTTGAACCTACAGGACCTTGACCACAGTGCCACATCCCCTTCTGCGGCGCCCTCCAGGCACCACCAGCCCACGTCCCACCCTCAACCATACCTCAACGCCACCGAAAAAGTGAGGAAAATTATAGCCTACCTTTAACCTTACCTGATGAGTCCGATTTGTAAGTCTGTCCTTCCTAGTATTCCCCCTCCACACACATCCCTTCTCCAGTCTCTCTTGTTCCCTTTGTCCACCTTTCCTCTGCCTCTCGCTTTCTCCCTGTCCACCTTCTGTCTCTCTTCCAGTCCTTCATCTCCCTTTCTCTCTGTACTTCTTTCTCCTTGTCTTGCACCTCCTGCCTCCCTTTCTCCCTGTCCTTCACCTTCTGCCTCTCTTCATACATATACGTCTTCTCACTCCCTCTTGCCACTCCCTTCCCCACCACCCGCCTCCCCCTCCCACAAGAATCAATAGAGTGACCTTGAAAGACGTCAAATGCCGGTCAGTTCGCCTCCTCTCTCTTGATCCTCCTGTTCTCTGTCAAGGCTCGTAGGGGGGACACCAGAAGGCTCAGAATGAACCTGAAAGAAGGCTTTAATAGTTCTCCAAAGGTAAAGGTCTAAAGAGGAATGTTAAGGTTCTAAGCCACACAGGTGGAAGGTAGAATTGTTTCAAGTGAACAAAAATTAAATAGTTAAGGGGAATGTATATCTACAGACAGTAGGAGAAAGTACCATTTAAGGGAAAAGCACAAGAAATATTACTTAAAGGAAATATTTTTAAGTAACCAGAGTAGAGATGACAAATTTAAAGAAGATAGCCACTAAAGCAGGGAAACTTGATTTAAGGGCTGAGTACAATATTTTTACATGGGAAAATTTGAGACTGAAGGAATGAAACGCCGAAATTGAATATTAAAAACATCAAGAACAATAGTAAAATCAAATTTATAATGTCCAAATTCATCTTATTGCTTTACTGCGGACTCCATACTGTCTTAACTTTCGCATTCTTTCCTAAGAGGTAATTGGGGTTTGGTCCCTGCTTTCTGCATCTGAAACTAATCCATCTTGGTTCAAGGAAAAGCATACCACTAACCAGTTAATTTAAAGATGAAAAAGAAATGATTCTGGTACTGTCCTCAGCTAAACTCAGATATATCGAAGCCGAAGAGGAGAGCTGAAACTTAACACTGTCCTTCTGCGTTACTTCAAAAAGCTATATTAAAAAAATCCAAATACCACCCTGAAAATATCCATATCTACTGATCTAGAATCAAGGATCCCTTTCGAAAGTAAAATTCAAGTAAGAAAGCAGAAAGAAAATACGTAGATAGTAAGGAAAAGCATTCAGTTATTTAAATGAGTAAATTTCCAGTCGAATCCATGTTCAATCCATTCGTTCCATTCATTTTCATATCCGCTTATGGCAGTCTGACTCAAAGTTCTCAATTCATTTATTAGTATCTACGTTAAATTTATTATATGATATATTTTCCATTTTTTCTTATTGCAAAACAGTCTCTATACATTTTTCATAACACTGAATCCTCCTTCCTTTTACACAACATGGTTTTTGCTCCATTCCAGTCAAAAAAATGTCATTCAATTAATAACTCAACCTCCAAGTTTCTCTTCTCTCGTAATCACGATTTCCCACATGCATGAGTTAAGTTTAATTTACTCAAATCAAATCTCTAACATACCTAAGAATTTCTACCCATGATTCTTCTTGTTCTGTCGGTACAAACAACAAATGCAAAATAACAGATGACTGTCACAAACTCATCGAGAGGAGCGACTCACTTCTTTCTATTAACAGTTTCCGTTTATCAGTTCGACTGCTTTTTTTTTTTTTGTAACCTTGGTGTGTCCTTCGACTTTGCCATTTGCTGAACGTCTGAGCCTCAGTAACTACGCAAGGTTACCCGCGAGGTAATCCAAATTATCCACTATAATCTCTGCAACGGGATTTTTAGGATCATAGAAGTCAAATATCTGGAGCATCGCAAATTATCTAGCATAATTATTCTTAGCTAGAGACTCGACATTCGTCCACGTTTTCCCTGTATGGTGACGTTCTTACGCTCGTTCTTTTCTCACTCTTAAATAAGTTTCTCTCGTTATTTTCATGACGCATCTTTCGCCAGTTGCATTCTTTCCCTAAACTTGATCTACGGGACAAACATTTACCTTAAAGCAACAGCACTTTACACTCGAAACAAAAAAATAAAAAAAAAAGGAGAGTTGAACTACCCTACTTCCTATAGTCTAACAAAGTCTAACATTTTTACTATACGTTTTATTTTCTTCTAAGACTATACCAGCAACTATAGGCCTAAGACTGTGTTTCATAAAGTATTATTAACCTCGAGACATAGTAGGCAATAAGACTTACAGAAAACGGACTTAGGGCCTACAAAGCTGGCTTGACCTCGGTTTAATGATCGTATGTGTCAGCCCAAGGGGTTATATATGTAGGCGTCACGTGCGCATATGTAGCAAGATGAATACGTCAGCCTGCTTAGGGCGTTGTAGATCACGTACGTTTCAAATATGCAAGAAATAGATATACTCATTTAATGAAATGCAATCCTCTTCCTTCAATAAGGACTATTAAACATACGGTTTATGATAGAAACTTCTAATTAAATTCATGATGACTATTTTGTGTAGAAAAAAAAATATTTAAACAGGCGACTGTCATGAGCATTCATCTTGCTTAACCATCTGTACTATTGACTGGTACTGAAATGTTAAGTTCCTATTTTCCAAACTGCTGCATCTGGCGTAATGTCACATCTTGCTAATATCCTGCATCGAAAACTTTATTATTTTCCTGCGCTAAAAAAATTACGTTGTTTTAATGGGAATTACTGATGCAAACAATTTCTTTTTTCATTCTCTCCAGTGCACTGTTCATAATTATTTTTGGTAAATAAATCAAATTTCAATAATTTGTTACAATTTCTATGACCCATATGTTTTGGTCTTCAGTTAGAACTTTGAACATTTCAATCCATTTGCATTTTTGCCGTTTAATATTACTGATTTATACTATAAAGTACCACTAACTTCTATCTATTTATTATTCACATTCAGTCGTCGTTAAGTGAATAATTTTTTCCCAAAAAAACAAACAACACATAAACTTTATCATTAGTTAAATCTACCTTTATCTTACATCAATCTACTGTCACTAATTCCTTATATAACTTTCTTCTTATCGAACACTGTCTATGTATTACCTTTTTCAAACTTTCTTGCCCAATACTATATACATATTTCCTTAAAGTCTAAGTTTACAATATAACGTTCTCAAATTCTCGTTCACCACGCAGTCCTTCTCATATCATTGGCACTTTCAATTATCATTATCAGACCTTTTGATTTGCATAGAGAATGCAGTGATACATTCAAGTTACGCACCTCCTTAAAACTCAGAAAAAAACATATGCTAACCCTTTCTTGATAATTCTTTAAAAGAATAATTGGCACTTTGATTTTCTCCAAAACTGTTCTGTCACATTATTTACATGTACATGACATTTTTACCAGATATACTGACTGGGGAATATTTCCTGTCAAAAGACTGTACACCTGTATCTATGATCCATTCGTATTTACCTATGTTGACGAATCTCCTTGCAAAATCCCTCTGTTCACTCGATTTTAAGCCTAGGCTAAGTAGCCTCTTCCACGGTAAATATTATCCATACAACTGAAGCAGGTGTCTTTTACATCCGTGTTAATTTCCTTACAAATCTTGCTTCCAAAACCTATTTTTTAATTTTTTCTTTGTATCGAACGAGATGAACAACCTATAGCAGTTGCTTAAGTTCGATATACACTGATGAATCGAGACCTGTCAAAGCCTCTGTGTACTGAATCACTTATCCACTGTGAGTCTTCAAAGATTCGTTTCTAGTGGACAGTCGATAAAAAATTTCCAGCTTTACGATACCTATCAATTGGATCGTTTACGTCTAAAACTCATGTCTGTCAGCTAATTCTATGTCTTTTGAAAGGGAATATATATATCGGATTATCCATACATTCCTTTTATCATATCCTTTCCTGTTGTACGTTTGTACATGCCATTTCTGTTGCTCATAATGGCTGGTCTGTGTGTCCGACCGCTCGATGTAACACTCCTTATGGCTGGTTTATGTCTGTGACTGCTCCTTGTAACACACTCTATGGCTAGTGTGTCTTTATGAAATTCCAACTCGTTGTAACACTCCTACTGGTTGGTTTAAGTGGTTATGTATACCTGATCGAAGTCAAACTCAAAATCTCTGGTTTATGCATGATTTGTGCATTACCAGTTCGATGTCATATACCCAATAATTTGCTTATGTCTGATCTGCTTACGCTAGCGGTTTGTAACGCTCCTCTTGCCTGGCTAAAATATGTCTGGTCTACTTTATGCCAGTTCGTTGCCAAACTACGACTGGTTGGTTTAGGTCTGCTTTATCAGTGCCAGCTCGATGTCACACTCCTATAGGCTGGTTTACGTCTGGTTCACATTCTATCTTAGCTGGTTTGTCACACTCCCTGTGGCTGGTTGATTTTGCTACATACATCCCAGATCTTAGTTCCACCTTCACCGGCTCACTCGTATGATTCACACACGCTAATTCCGCTTTACGTTCCTTATGTCTGATGTGTGTGTCTGTGCCAATTTGACACCCCTGCGTATGCCATCTCGATCTTACATTCACATACGTTGGTTTACGTCTTGGTTTAAGTATATTGCTTTCATGTCATACTCCATCTGAGTGGTTTATGTTCAATTTATGAATACCATTTCGATGTCACACTCCTAGCGGCTGGTTTATGTCTTGTTTTACGCGCACGGCTGGTTTATTGGTTTATGTATGTTTCTTCTATATTACACTTTTCCTGTCAGGTTTATGTATGTTTATCAAACTCCTTGTGGCTGGTTTATGTTTATGTATGCCAGCTCGATGTCATACTCCTATTGGCTGGTTTATGTCTGATTTCTGTATGCCACCTTGATGTTATACTCCAAATGGTTGGTTTACATCTGATTTGTGTGTGATAGATGCAAGTAACGCTTCATGTAGCTGGTTTATGCTAGGTCTAAACGAGCCAGCTAGTTGTCACACTCCTTACAGCTGGTTCATGTTCTGGTTTATTCTTGAGTTTTCTATTCCAGATCTTTGACACACTACTTATGCTGTTTTATGTTTGATTTATTCATATAAACACATTGTTACACTCTGTATGGTTGGTTTATGTCTGATTTATATCTGCCAGCTCGATGTCATACTCCTTATGGCTGGTTTATGTCTGATTTATGTCTGCCAGCTAGATGTTAAACTCCTTATGAGTAGTCTGTGTCTGATTTATATGAGACAGCTTGACTACATGCGTTTTTTTTTTTATATATATATATCAATCTATGTCCGTCCACTCTGTGCCACACTCTCAACACTTGATTTGTGTTTAACTCTGTGCGTCTGACTGATTTCACTCCCCAAATGGCTGGTTATATTTCTTCATCTATGGTAGCCCGATGCATTTTACTCCAAATGGCTGGTTTATGTCTGACTGAATCATACCATTTCGATGTCATTCACCTAATATCTGGTTTATGTCCTTGTGTGCCAGTTTGTTGTTGCGATCAAATTGGCTGATTTATGTATACCAAGTCGTTGTCTCACTCCTTTTGGCTGATTTATGTCTGATTTTATTTATAACAGCTCGTTGTAACATTCCTTATGGCTGCTTTATGTACACCAGCTCGTTTTCACACTCCATTTGGCTGGATTACATCTGATTTATGTACAACAGTTCGTTGTCATACTCATACTGGTTGGTTTATGTCAGTTTATGCTACCAGCTCGATGTCATACTCCTAATGGTTGGTTTATGTCTGATTTAAGTATGCCAGCTCGATGTCATACTCCTAATGGTTGGTTTATGTCTGATTTAAGTATGCCAGCTCGATGTCAACCTTCTGTTATCTGGTTTGTTTGATTTGTGTATACTAATTCGTTGTGACACTTCTATTGTCCGGTTTATGTCTGATCTATGTTCGACTCTTCGTTGTCTCATTCCTATTGTCTGGTTTATGTCTGCTCTACGTATGCCAGCTCGATGTCATTCTTCTTTTGGCTGGTTTACGTCTGATTTATGTATTTCAGCTCGATGTCACACTCCTATTCGCTGGTTTATTTCTAGGATGTGTACGCCACTTCGTTGTCACATTTCTATTGTCTGGATTACGTCTGATATATGTATGCCAGTTCGATGTCACACACCTCTTGGCAGGTTTATGTCTGATTTGTGTACGCCACTTTTTTGTCACAATTTTAGTGTCTGGTTTATGTCTGCTCTGTGTATACCAGCTCGATGTCACACTCCTGTTGGCTGGTTTATGTTTACCTGCTTGATGTCACACTTCTTTTACCTGGTTATGTCTATTTCTCATTCAACTCTTGATGTCACACTCGAAATATCTTTGTTTGTGTCCAAAATGTCTTTCTTACTCACACATCTTCCTAATTGGCTTTTTTTTTATTAATATCTCTATTCGATCGATTCTTCAGGCTAGTTGATGTATGGCCACACAATTTTTAAAGATTCCCGAATGTTTTGTGTTTAATGTCCGCTAACTCTTAATGGCTGGTTTCACCTTATGTGGTAGTTACATGCCCAAAATTAACTCTATCAATTAGATATATCCCTCCAGTATGCTGGTATGTGTCGGAAATGTGTGTGTGTGTGTGTGTGTGTGTGTGTGTGTGTGTGTGTGTGTGTGTGTGTTGCACCTCATCTATTACCTCTATAAAGCTCTTCAAATCCGATTAGGCCTGACTGTCCCATATATCTTCATGGTCTCTTCGATTTTTGTTTCAACTGTACCGTAAACCTATGTTTTATGTCTGGCATATAATGTGTATAAACTTAAAACATGTCACCTCCCGATAGCTTCCTCAGTCTGCATTATATCTATGGCATGTCTGGAGTATTTACCATCTCGATATCCTACTTTAAATAATCGATCTATATCTTTAGTCCATAATTTGTGTCTGGAATCTGTTCACCAAAATCATGTATCATTGCAAAAGGCTAAGCCTTAATTCGCTCTTACGGTTCATACTAAACATTTCTCTTATCTCATTTGTCGTTCCGATGGATAACTTGCGTCTGATATGTCTTTAACTTATAACCATATTCCCTACTATCTCGATGTGACTCTCATAGCCTCATATTCTGTATGCCTATGATTTTATGTTCAGAGCCCTCTTAAGAAAATCTATTGGTCGATGTTTCATTTCGTTACGTTTCAAAGATCTATCTCATCATTGCTGCCCGTCATCTACATTAAAGTCAATCGATGTTTCGTTATGTTTAAAAATGTCTTTATCTTTCTTGCTTGCCATAAAAATTATAGATGTGTACTCAATACTTCCTCTTCGAACTAATTTCCTTGTACGAAATTTTATTATTTTTTTCTAATACCTGTAGACTGCACACTCATTCTCATATCACCAATATTGACATTTAAATCAGAGAGTTTAGAAACTTTCTCGTATCCCAAACCTCGTCTTTCATTTTCAAATTTTGTCATATTTTAATATCTTTCTCAAATTTCGTTCTAGCTCTGTGGTACTCCTGAACCGATTTGATAATACAGTAAATAATATGCGTGTCCCCTATGTGTACTTCTTTGTCTTTAAATTAGCAAACTTCGTCATCTGAGTAATTCAATCTTTACCAAAAAAATCAACTTCTTTTTCTAGCACTGTGAATGGAATCAAACACAATCTCCTGATACATTGAGCAAAAGAGCATAGCTTCTCTCCCTGTCCTTATTGCATGTGTGTTTTCCTTACATCCTATTACTTACAAATGTTTCCATCAATCTATCCATCCAACTTAGACTCGAATAATTGGTTGAGCATTCACTTACGATGGAAACCCCTGCTGATCATCTTACACATACAAAACACATAAACGTATACGAACAACGCGTTATTTTCTTTTTGCGGGTCAACTGTCACATTCAACTGTTAAAACATTTCAAATCTTGGCGACCTGTGTACTTTGGTACCATTGTTTGTAATTGTTGGATTTATTGGCAATCGCCTGCTGAACGGTAGTAAAGCCAGTAATCATAACACATCAAACACAATAATATGGAAAAAAAAAAAATCTTATCCCAGGTCACGCGCACGACTGAATACTGTTTCCTCTCCATGCAGTTGACAAACAAAATTACACGATCTTTATGGGAATACAATCTTTATCCTGACAATGTCCTGCTTTAATTTAAGTTAATTACTTTACCAGTATTCATCCTTTTTTTCGTAAAGAAATGAAAAATTATCCTTCCGTGTATAATAACTAGCATGAAAAATATGAAAGTAAATACCCTGTTTTAAAATATAATGGGCGCCACTAACTAATGAGTCTTTTTTGTTTTTTTTTTTGTAAATATTGGGTGTAATCAATCAGTGTTCTTTGGCATCACTTCACAGATTGTCTTGCAGCCCTCCACACGCGTACTTTTATCCCTTGTAGACTATTTGGATTTACAACCAAATCTATCAAAAAAAGATAATGTAATTCATGCACACGTTTTTCTTTGGTTTCAAAACTAACCTAACAACAGTCGCGAATTGGTCATACTGGTTTTCATATACAACACGCCTGTCTATTCCTTGGCTCGGGCTATCAACATGGTCACCGTCTAGCGGTCATCTAACTTGTTATATTATCCTTTATTCACTCTGATGTAAGATTTTCATTTCTGTAATTGAAATCATTATAACAATATAAAAGAAAACAAAGTAAAAACTATGATTTTCCTTTTCTTATTCAAAAGTTTTTATATAAAAACTACATAAAAAGCTTGATTGATATTTTGTCGTCGAAAGCTATGGCAGAATACATAATTTGCTCCGGCAATTGTTTACATCTACGGCGACATCTACCTTTAGGTAGATTTTTGAGAAAAAAGCGCAATTATAGGCCGTGTGTATATTAAGTAAAATATGGGGAAATACTCGGTACGACACGGCGTGCATGTCATCAATCACTATGGTGATTAATCACTGAGGACAAAATTTTGACTTAGAGCAACACAAAACCAAACAAACCTAACTTAACAAAAAATAATAATAAAAACAATGAGCTAAAGCCAGTTAGGTTAGGGTGGTTTGGTTTTCTTGTGTTGTACTATCATAATTCCGTCCTCTGTGACATCATCACAACGTTGGATGACATACTCGCGAAATGTCGTGTGGAAAATCGCTCCATATTTTACAGTGTACACTTCCACAGAAATGTTGTCTCCTTTTCCTTCCTTCGGGTATACTTATCCTATTAATATAATAATATTTCTGCGAAGTTCTCTCAAAACACTACCGAAACAATGAATCGCTCCAATGGTGAACAATTACTGTGATAAGTCGAAGCAACTAGGTATAACTTGTTATATGTTTCGACCACAAAATTTGGATCAAGCGTACCGTTCCTTCGCCAGGTTAGCGGTAAAATTTTATGTAAATCACTAATGAATCCCCAGAGGAAACTAACAGTTTTTATCCCAGGATATGAAATTTTATATTAAATTGTTAGTTTCAATTTTAATAAATAAAATCTAAGAGATTAGAAATTATAAAGAATAAACAAATATGGTGACTGTCCTTTACAATTCTTACTCTCCCGTTAAACTCGGTGCGATTCTTATCTGCCCAGTAACCGTGTCGATAGAGAGTTCCCTATTCCACATCAAAAACTTCCCACTTTCATTAATGTATAACTATTCACTAACTCTTTCTTCACGGACAGAAAAATATAAAAAGAAAATAATAAATCATGTCAACACAATTATCTTTCGGTCTGCTTTCATTCAGGACTTTGATGCTCCTTGCGGTTACGCCTTCACAACAAATTTGTCCACTGGAAAATACAAAAAATGAAATAAGATATGACTACTTGTAATTATCGTCTAAGCAGCAGCAGCAGCTGAGTTAAAAAACGCTGAAACAGACTCCAGGTTAATGTGTGAAATATGCCCCATTTGTCGGCTCAAGTTTTACCAGCTTAGAACAATCCCCACCTTCCTGTGTGATATATGGCCACTCTCTTTTTTTCATTTTAGATATGGGAGAGTAGGGATGAAAAATTTCATTAACAAAGAAGAGGGTATTGATTATGAGCACACTCTCGAAGAGGATAATGAGGAGAGAATCATGCACTTACATGAAATGATAACTCGTACAGTACGTAATCAAGAGGCGAATGAAGAACTTTGTACACACTAGCATCATATTTGTGAATTGCGACGCCCACAGAGACAGAAAGTAAGAGAAAGAACATCTAGAAGTTACCGTCATCTGCTATAAAAACCGAGGGCGCCAAATGTTTAGACGACGGTGGAAGGACTGATGATAACCAGAACTGGGAAATAAAAAGGAAAAAAAAAGTGTCTCGCGCTGAGCTGGCAACGGTGGGGGGGGCGGTCGGTGGGCTGATGGAAACACTGGAAGGCAGGGACGTCGAGCTGGATTCCATACCTTAATGACTAAATATGAGAAGAAAAAAGCCACATCCTTAAAGCTACGTCAAATAATACAAGAAAAGAGGAAGACAAAACTTGGTTTAAGCTATGTAAGGTAAAAAAAAAAAAAAGATTCCTTAAAGCTAAATATTTTTTGAGGGTCGAAGTAAGCAAGCGATATCAAGTCATGGGGCGCGGTGGGGAGGGGAAGAAAAAGGGCTCCTTTTTTATGTGAAAATGAACCTTTCTTTTTCCCGAGTTCTGACTTTTTCTTATTGCTCACGACGCCATCTGCTTTATAAAAGTTACATAGTTTTATCCTACGAACATTATAATACTTAGTTGAAGACTATATTCTTCATGTTTCTGATGGGAACTATATGAATATTCTTTTATGTTACTGACCCATATGGAACCTATGATGATATTACTTATGCTTCGAAGACTCGTCTAGCCAATAAAGTCTTGTTGGTGATTGGTTATTCAACTCGCTTAGCTAAGCGTTCACGCTCGTGCTCAGAATGTTCAATAGTTTATCCCCTCAGGAGACCTGAAGATTAAAGTCTTAAGTTTCCTCGGTATATTAGAAGACAACAACACTGTTCTTGGGATCTGATGCTCACAGCCACATAAGTATCGCAGAAGCTGCAGTTATTGTTAAGTTTCTCTCAAGTATTACCTGACCACGTTCGTGGAATTCGACGTCTCACAACTCTCCGTAATGTACTTGATCACGTTCTTTCTCTCCGTTCACGCATGTCTATGTATAAAGTATTCTGTTGTTCTTATCGGCGATAAAAAGAGTTCTTCCTGTTCTTTAGCTGTTTCCTGTCGTACGAACTCATGACTAGAATCGACTTACGATTTTATATTTTCTTGATATGTTCCTTGTTGACTGAATTAATATTCCTGGAGTGTTAGGATTTATTCTCACAAAGTTTGTCTCCGATTGGATCACATAATACGTTTTCTTCAGCACAATCTGGTTAGCTTTAAAGGTCCCTCGAGCTATACATCCCAAAGTATCCCCTTTAATGTCACGTTCAATTTACACGAAGCACCACATTCACGGAAATGAAAGGAAGAAAGATAGGATGGGGAAAAACGAATCAGCTAGCACCTACGATATGCGAGTGACTTAAAAATGTACAAAGAGGCTCTTACTGCCCACAAAGGTCCTGCCGTCCGCGGGTCAACACAGGCGGGAGGATCTTGGTGGATCGCTCGCTCTGCCTGCACAGCTTTACATCATCAAAGAGAATAAAGAAGGTTCGGTTTGGCGTCATCTAGAAGCTCGTCAGCCAGAGAGAGATATATGTGTCAATTAAGGCAAAAGACGTAACTTCTAGAGATACCAGGAGGTGAAAGAGAGTCTTCTAGTCTCCTGGCTCCTCTAGAACTTGCTAGATTGGGGGGTGGATGGGTGGGAGTAGGAGGAAGAAGAGGAGGAGAAGGAGGAGTAGGGTTATGAGGACTGGGGGCTACGAGCTCTCTAGATCCGCCAGTTCATCTAAGTCCAAATTGTGGAACTAACTTCGCTAGTTAGAGTTCCAGGCCACGTCACAACGCCCGGTACGAACCGTCAAAACTTTGTGCGAGGACTCTGGTTTGTTGCGCTTCAGAATGTGCGTTTGGTAGTCACTCCGGTCGCGTCCGAGAGACACTCGCGAGAGATACGAGAAACACTCAGCATCCACTCTCGCCGGATGAAACGCTCTTTACATGCACTCCAGACGCCTGATAGAACACTCTTCTTATATGCACTCGTGGCAAGACATTAGTATGGGAGGTATTAGCAACCACTCATACTGAAGGAAACACTTTTTCCACTCGCTCACTCATTCCAGTTCAGTCCAAGCAATATCCTAAAGGCAAACAGATGCAGAAATCCGTGTCCAAAAGAAATAACCAACAAAATCTTCTTTTAACGAATCTTGCTCTCCTTGGAAATAAATCGACATGTACAATCACAGAGGTAATCAAATGCAATCACAGATGTTAACAAATACAACCATATATATATATATATATATATATATATATATATATATATACCTTCAGAATAATGCCTAGCCTTAAGTACATCTAAGCACACGGACGCAGAGTGTTTCGGTGGACTCTTGTTTGAGTGTCTCTTAAACGTGGCCCAGAAAGTCATCGGTAACACCATGTCTAACTTCTATTTTTTTTTTTTATCTTATTCACAAACTCAGGTTGACTTAGCTTAACAAAGATTTAGAGGTATACGTCTATCGACCACAGAGCCCAAATTGTTGGCCTTAAATCTAACTTACGACCTAAGCTTAAAAATTACCTTACAACTAACTTAAGATTTAGCTCCGCAACCGGGGTTTTAAAGTTTTCCTTTTATTTTTTAGCTTTAAGTTATCCGAGAATCTGTTGGTTCACTGGTTAACCAGTAAGTACGATACTCCTTTCGAGATTATCCAATCGTATGCGGGTTCAGGATGGCCCAGAAAACACAAGTCGTAGATCGTATCCCAATTTTCTTTTTCGGGGGCCAACCCGCGCGCGCGCGTTGCTCCTTCCACAAGTACTAACTCTACCACCCCAGAGCTATTATTACTTTAGTTCTTAACACCTACTTACTTTTAAAAGTTACTTACTGTAAGAGTTGTGACTCCCACCATATGCCGCGAGCAATAGGTGTGAAGGCACGGTTAATTACTGATAAAACTCCATAAAGCTGTTTGTCTGACTTTTGAGCAAGCTCCGCTCGCTTCTACCTCACTTTGCCCTCCTAACATAGCTTGTTAATAGTCCATTTCCGACTTGCTTGTATCTATGTGAAAATCGACGTTAAATCCCTGTTAAAATTTTATACACATCACGATCCGCAATTAATAAAATTAATAAAATCCAAGAGTATTATCCTCATTGCATTTATTTTTCTTTGGTTCTACGAATTTTGTTAAAACAATTTATGGTAGACTCAAGTAAACCACTCACGCTCATCCTCCCATCACAATTCTAGTTTGCACTCTATGGAGGTTTATAGGAAATGTATTGTTTCTAATTTTTCAAGTGTGGTTATATCAACGCTTTGGTAATAATACTCATGAACAATGCTGTTAATAATAATAATAATCCATAAAGTTGTTGATAATACTGATGGAATTATTTCCACAAGGACAACAATATTGCTCCAATCATTTCAAACACACTTACTTTGTGGGGAACAATCTACGAAAAATTTCATTTTCGTGATTTTTTTTTTTCTTTTTAATATTACGTGGTAAAGATTATGCATCACTTCGCAATGAGTTCACACCCGCAAAGCAATTATATTTTTGTAAAAAAAAAAAAAAAACAATTTCTCCACATTGTGCGTTACGTTGGCGGGATATATGGCGAGAACCACAATGTTTATATATATATATATATTTTTGTATTTTGTATTTTCTGAAATATATATGAATATATATTCAATATTGGGAAATATATATAGTCCTTGGCGGATAAACATCAGCCTTTGACCACGATCTTGTAAAACTCACTTGCGTATAGAAAGAAATAGGCAAATGTGCTTTACGGAAAGTCATCGAAAGGTCCAGACTCTCCGCGTCAACATATACATCTTCCAGGTACAAAGTATCGTTTAATCCTAACCTTATGTATATATATCCCATGATTAGACATGATAATTAAACCTAATTAATGATCCCCATGACACCCTAAAATTAATAATCTAATTAAGCAATTAATGTTTTAGCTTTAACATTTTTCGCTACGACTATACTCTTGTGATGAAGACCACCTCCCCCCCCCCTTCCATCAGTAAACCCCCATACAGCTAACTCCTTCAGTCCCACTCAAGCCCTTCTCTGCAGCCTCTTGAACTGACACTTATGAAGGATAACTTACGAATCCATCATATAGTATTCCCGTCCTTACTTCACTACTTATTCATTGGTATCTTCTAGAAACCAGAAAAACAAATATTCCCTTAAAACATTTCCATAAACCTCTACATTGCTCTCGTCAAAGAATATCTAGTACTTACACTCACCTCTCAAGGTAAAACTCCATTTTAGGTATATATATATATATATATATATATATATATATATATATATATATATATAATCAAAAATTCATTTTGTTAAAATATCTGCATACTGTACAATATTACGGTTTCTCTGTTAAATATTATATCACGTTCTTGAGATCACAATTTTCCATTGATTATATATTTTCGTAATTTTAGGCTTTCCATTGAATAATTCATTAACTTACCTACGACCTTGTGACATGAACTTCAAAATTCTGACAAGTGTCCTTTGAACAGATCATCTCGCTAACCACAACCCTTACGGGCTATCACACCAATTCATCACAACACCCAACCCCAATCCACCCACCATCAACCATAATGAACTGTATCGTCCATGAAAACCCGTGACTCTCAACTCTCAAAATCACCGCTTGAAAAAGAATTAGAAAAAAAAAAAATAGGTGACGAGTAGTCTAGTCGAATCTGTCCCGATTTCACAGGTTCGAAAGTGCAAGACCAAGTACCGTTCATTTCCATTTTCTTTTAACGCCTTCATGTCCATATATAAAAAAGTATAAACTAAAATCCGTCATTAATCTCCCAAAACTAAAATTCTCAATGCTCACAACGCAATATATATATATATATATATATATATATATATATATATATATATATATATATATATATATCCATCAGTTTGTTTTTTCCATCCAACTTTAACATTACAGTCACACTAACCAAATTCTGAATCTTAAAGCTCTTCAGATCCATATCAAAACGTATTGTTGAACTTAACACTCAAACATTTCCTTCAGACTTCTGAAATTTGGGAAACTCTTGGAAAACTAACACAAAAATATTCATGACCTCAAGGTGAGCAACATCAGTTTCTGCCAACAAAATCGAACTTTTTCAAACCTGGAACTCGGAACTTTTTAGCCTGGACCTTCTCGCCCACTCAGTTATGGCGATTTTATTATTAGTAGCCTCTGTGTTAAGGGGGACGATCTACTCTGATTACTAGTACTGCTTCGCCAGCCTCTTTCTCCTTCGCCCACCCGTTCCTCTTCTTCCCTCCCCCCCCACGAAGATTCTTTTTGTTCTTAATAATTAAAGACAAAAATACTAACCTATTACAATATGGCAAACTATCAAATGTACTGAACTGTATGCGTATGTTTATTGATCAGTAAGTCATCTATGGGTTTGGTTCATGTATCAAATATATGTATGTTTTCGTATGAAATAAAAACATTTTTGTAATCAGTCCTGAACCTTAAATGAATCGTTTCGAAATCTCGATAACTGTTTCAGATTAAGTCTTTGATAATTTGCACGGAGATGCAAGTTTATATATTGATTGTATTTACACTTAAAATATATATATATATATTTATACTCTAACATACGTTCATCCCTTTATTTGCTTCCCTTTGATTCATCAAGTTATCTATATTTCTAAATTAAAAAGAGGAAGTACCCACGCATTCAGAAAGATATCACAACTTCCATATTTTAATCCTCGAACGCATCCTTTGGGCAATGTTCGGAAAAACAAATAAATTCGACTCGTACTCGAATGAAACTCTATATTAACCAATCACCGGCCATCAGTCGTATGACTTGAAAGTCTGCGATTGGCTAATTGAAGGATCCAATCGAAATGAGGGAATGATTCTCCGTCCAGGACCAAAGGTTACGTTGAACACAACCTGGCAACCGTCACGCCACCGCCGCCAACAAACAGGTTTGATTATATATTTTTTTTTTGTTTTTCAAATTTCTTCTGCGGATTACTTACTTGGGTGACGTCATCAGTGGTAATGAGACGCGATGGCGCCAGGCTCCTGACGGCACGCCCATCCCATGGTAGCGCTACCATAGATTAGATAGCTCCCTCCCATGGCACTGCTGCTCCCATACTCTCCTCTCCCCAAGGTAGTGTTACTATCACATATTTGTACTGGTAGGGACAACGAAGCCACCCAAGTCCCCCCTATCCTCCTACTCAAGAACGGTGTTCCATATTTTATCCCATAGCTCACCAGCGTCTCACAATGGCCCCCCAACGCCTCCCCTTAGGTACCGTGATCTTGCCACACGAATACATTCATCCCTTCCTGATGAGGCGTGTTCCAATTCCATCCCACTCACTCACTCCCACTCTCATTATTCCACTCACTCCTTATCCCATTCACTCCCTCACTCCTTGTCCCACTCATTCCTACACTCCTTGTCCCACTCACTCCCACATTCTTTGTCCCACTCACTACCCACCCTCCTTGTCCTACGCAATCCCACTCTCTGTGGCCCACTCACTCACTCCCACGCACCTTCTCCCATTCTTATTCAACTTATTTCCTCCCTTCTTATCCCACTCAATTCCACTTTCCTTATCCAACTTATCTCCACTCTCTTTATCCTTCTTGTTCCCACACGCTATCCCACTCCCACACTCCTTGTCCCACTCACTTCCACTCTCGTCCCACATATTCTCCACTCTCCACAACACTTTCATCCTTCATAACCCACTCAGTCTTGCTTTCTACACCCATTCATTCATATTGGTTACAACCCATTCATTCCTACCCCTCCTAACCCACTTGTTCCGGTCCTTCACAATCCACTCTTTCCTATCCTCCTTAGCCCACTCATCCATACCCCTCGCATCCCACTCATTCCTACCTTCCTTAGCCCACTTGTCCCCACGCTACCCAGCCGACTCATTTCTACCCTCCTTGGCCCACTCGTCCCCACCCCACTCACTTCTACTCTCCCCAGCCAACTTGTTCTTTCGCTCCCTAACCGTCTCATTCCAACCCTCCACAGCCCACTCGTTCCTACCCTTCACAATCCCCACTCGGTCCTTCCCTCCATTAACCCACCCACTCACTCACCTCTTCCCTTCAGTAACTCATCATTCAGCCACACTTTTCACAGCTTACCCATCCTATCACTCACTCACTCAATCCTCCTCTTCTCCACAGTCCACTCCTACTACTCCACAACCTACTCTTCTTCCAGTTTCTTTGTCTTGCCATTTCCTATGTACACACACACACACACACACACACACACACACACACACACAACACACACACACACACACACACACACACTCATACAAACTAGGTGCTCGGTTACTTCTCCCGCCTTCTCTGCCAATAGATCTTTTTCATTCTATATTTTTTTCACATCCACTGACACTTTTATCCAACAACCAACACCACCCTCTTCCATCACCAGTACCAAGTATTCTCACTCACTCCATTCAAGATCTCTTTATCCTTATTTCTTCATCCTGTCGAGTCCCTACGCATCCCTATTTGACCAGATGTTACTTTCATTCATCTCATTCTTACCCTCCCCCCTATTTCACCCATTGTCATTGTTAACTGTCTCTTTCTCCTTCCCATTATATTTACTCGGTTGCTTCTGTGTCCTGTACTGTGTTTCTCCACCCCCATACACCCCATGAATCCCACCCCAATCACCCAGCTTCCCCATATGGCCAAACCTTACACTAAATTGAAAAATTTTTGTTTGTATTGATAACCTTAAACTACTTCCTACACAATACATAATCTGACTTCTTGACACACAAACATCGAATTATGAAAACACTGAAAAACGTTAATGAAAATATTACTAGTATTTATGTAATGTATCGCACAGCCCAGTGAGTTTAGTCTTTCTCTTGATAAAAGTTGAAATTTAAATTAGAGCTGAAGATTCTGTTAAAAGATTGTTCGCCTAAATATACTGTCTGTGCTCGATTGGTTCACTGATTGGAAAGAGTGAGTTTTAATATTTAAAATGGTGGTGTTTTGAAGTGTTCTTAAAAGGTCAAGATACCAAAGACTGACCAGCGGCAGTGACCCCCAGCTCATTCTTGAGTCTTTAAGGGTGAATTTTCCCCCGGGGGTTTTTGGATGACGTCTGAAAACTGACCCTTTGGGCGAAAATGAGAAGGGGTCATGGCCGCTGGTCAACTTACATAACAGCCTAACACTAATCAGCTGGTGTCTAACATTGATTAGGAAATCCTCTAACACTAATCAGGTCTCCAACAGTGATTAGATGGCCATCTAACACCGTCCCTAGGTCTTCAAACACGAATCATTAGTCATCCAGCTCTGATTAGCTTTCGAACATTAATAATCAGAAGTCAACTAACAATGATTAGTTGCCATCTAACACCAGAGACGGGTAGACTTACAGCAATCACGTGTTAATCACCATTAATTAGATGTCATTAATCTTTCTTTGTACTCGGCAAACCTTTCACTCCCAAATGAATTCTAATGTTTATGTTCTAAAAAAAAAAAAAAAAATCTGGGGGGTCTTTGATGACCCTCTTCCATCGCCAGCGTGGTGGTTTGAGCTGATATATTTTGTAATACTGATCTTCTCTAATGTTTGGGTTAGTTACTACGTCGCAAAAGATTTAAAATTCCAGACAATTTTTAATCTGCTTCTGACAAAAATTAAGCTTTCGTTCAATGTCTTGCAAAATTAATGTACCCTCAACACTAAAACCAAACACTTCTATTGACTTCTTATCAGTTTGTCTTTTGTGACTTTTCTACTACTTCTTATTACTTTATAACTAAACAAACGTAGGTTTTTAATTTTTTAGAAATCTATGATCACGAAAATTATCAATAGCCTCATTAAATTCCTGGTCTGGTTGCCAGATGGGTAATGATCATAGATTAGCCTCAATCGTATATAAATATTTTTTTTAATATATTTTTCTTAATTTTAATTTTTTAAAGATTTCAGTTAGATCGTCCCCCTTCGGTAGCCTCTACTATTTAGCCTCACTGTTCCCAGTTGAGAGTCACGGGATCCATTCCAATACAAGTCTTCCACTGAAAAACAAAAAAGAATATTTCTTCACAGCATATATTGTTTTAAACCTAGACTAAAACACGCCCTGTCATCTGAGTCTTACAGATTATAGTCCAAGTACGGAATAGCTCTCACCTCCTCAATTTGTCGGACGGACTATCGAGTGGAAATGAGTGATATTCAGTTTCTCGTTTGACTAGCAACAATGTCCGGGCGCGTTCGAACACCTTAAATACCTAAAACTGTAGTAGTAGTAGTAGTAGTAGTGTGTGGGTCAACTTGGCTCCGTGTACGATAACTCTGCTGAGAACTAATATCACCTTTATGCTTATAGTAATTATACAGTCATACGGTCGTTGTATCTTCGTGCTATACAAAACTGTGGTGTGTATGTCCTTGATCTTGAGTTATAGGGTAAATATTTTACAAGATTTCTGCCTTATATTATTAGTGGACCTTCATTTCTCAACACAAAAATAATGGAGTTAAAAAAAAATCTTACGCGCATACACATTTAACGTGCTCTCCTGAACGATCTTACACACACAGACAAACTCATCGAGCTTTCCTGAATACCTTTCACATTTAACGCACACTGATGTACATGGATAAATTTACACATGAAATTCCTGAAGCATCCATACTGCTGTTGACACATTTCCCTACTCCTAAAGTGGTTCAGAATCGTCATGTCTGACCTGTCTGTCTGTCTATCATAGGTAAAGATGTGCATCCTGGGGTCACAGGAAAAGATCCTTCAGATAAACAAATTTTTCCATTCTAAACATCTTTGTAACATGATTCCCTCTTCCATTT
>JAYMFT010377016.1:0-20949 GCA_038088735.1 Panulirus argus | reverse complement strand
TAAATAAATAAATAAATAAATAAATAAATATATATATATATATATATATATATATATATATATATATATATATATACTGGAAGCAATGTACCATTAAGCTCAAGGGTCAGTCACCCCATCGTGCTAGTCATACTGCCATGCTCAGGGATAGTGCCGTCGGGCTAAAGAGGATAAAGCACCCCTATGATGCCAAATGGTACTTCGTGAAGCAGCCTTTTTCTGCGTTTATCACAGGAAATGCCACAAAGGAATACACACACACACACAGACCATCGAGCATCCCTTAAATACAACTTACGGACGCTTCTCTATTCTCACAGTTCGATCTGGCAGAGATGCTGCTCCTCTGATCAGTCAGGCTATTAGAGACAGCATCACGTAAGCATAATCAACTTCCATAACCTGGCCTCACGTAGGTATATATCCAGTGAAGTTTCTTTAATTTCACCGTTAGGAGGAACAATAATGACAACAGGCCTTGAAAGTACCGAAACTAATATGAAAAAGAACCCCAAAATGTACCTAGTTTACTTTCGTGTTAATGAGACCTTCAGATCCTAGCATCGTCGAGTACTGCCTGCCTTAAGCCTTCATGGAATTACCTCTGAAGACTGGAGATAATGTTTTCTGGGTTTTCCGGCTGTGTAATATCATCTGCTTCCCCAGTGTTGTAGTGGGTATAGCTGGAGTGGTTGAGGGGTGTGCAGGAATGGGTGGTGGTACTGGCAGACAGCGGAGGTAAGTAAGAGGGAATGGTGACGAAGTTACTGGGCAAAACTGGGATTAGGGATAGATGGGGCTTGGTCGAGTACTGGGATGGGGAGGGCTTACCGGGTGGTGGTGGTGTGGAGGGTAGTGGCGGGTGGCAATGGTGGAAGTGGTCGTATGATGTGTAGTGGTGGTAATGGGGGTAGCGTTGGTAAGAATGGTGCTGGTAGTGGGACACAATCGTGGTTGTTGTGGTAAGGGTAGTGGTGGTGGTCGTAGTGTTGGCTAAGGAGGTGTGAGGCGTGGGAGGGATGGTGAGGAAGGCGGGCAATCCGTGATGTGCGTGAGGTAGGGTTAGAGGCAGGCTACATAACACTGTGGAAGGATCACATTTCTCTTTCATAATCTCCCACTGGCCAGGTCTCTCATCTCTCCAGCGCGCCGCTGCCGGTGATGACTTTCCCCGGTAATGGACACTGGATACCTAAGATGTATCCTCATCTTGAATATACTTTTTTTTTTTTTCATTACGCTGACAAAAGAATGATGATTAAAAGAAAAAACTGTGTACATTATCTGCCTCGTTTTCAATCACACAGTTCATTCCAATATTCATCAACTCTTAAGACTTATATTGAACAGCCGCTGATTGAATCACAACTCAATAAGGACAGTTACTAATGCTGTATTACCATTTCCAAAATACAAAACTTAGAACACATCCAAAGTCAAAACCGGCAAAGAAGTTATAACACAAGCCCCACAGCATCTAAACGAAGGAAAGGACCATATTCTACAACCAATAAAGATTGCGTGGGACCATATATAAAACAGAGATGTATTGGCCATAAAGTAGGTGTTAACTATACGATCCAACACATCGGATCAGCGCGGGGCCAGATGACCACAAAACCACTCCAGGAACGAACCAACCACACACTCCTGCTAACATGAGCAGACGCTCGTTGGACCAGGCGCGTTCATCTCTTAACATGAGTCTTTTTCAACCATTTTTTAATACTTTTAATATTTTCTGAAACCCCGACCTTTTCCATACACTCTTACCCAAAATCTCTTAACTGAAACTTTATGGTTTCATAACGCAATTCTGGGACAACCATTTGCCATGCTCATTTTAAATAAGTTCCATCTAAATAACATTAAAATAATTTTCCAGAGAATTCCGCAGAGCCCATGAAGGTTCTTCGTGAAACCCCAGCGGGAACAAAAAAATATACAGGAAAAAACAAGTGAAGCGACCCGGGTGTAATACCATTCATATCAAAAGATACCGGAGAAAACATACGAAAACTACACATATCATAACTCAGGAATCGCAATATAACACTGGCTCTCAACGAAGGCCTACAAACAAATAATAATTAAAGCTTAAGTGAGCGTCTAGCGAGTCAATAAACACTCCAAGTTATTTATAGTGTTTCTCTGACTCCAGGAGAACTTGCAACGGGCCCCAAGACACCATACTACTACTACATTACTTCGTGGTCTGGCTCATGCAAGCCCTACACTCAACTGTACGAAAAACCGAGAAACGTTCAACTATGCTTACAAAAGAAAGGAAGAAAGGTTCTGGTTGTACTACCAGTAAATAAGGATCGAAAAGAAAGTTAAAAGGGGCTAAAATTATGTAAATGAACATTCTAAGGAGACAAAAAAGGGCCACAAGCAAATATCATGAAGAATAAGCCATCAAAAACACTATACAAAAAGGATATAATGGCTGAGGCAGGTGTATCATCATAAAAGTACAACAACGAAAATTCCAGCTGAAAGTCTGTCTGGGGAGGCGAGGAGGGTAAGGCAGACTGCCCGCCACAGCCTAGCCTAACCGGCGGGAGGGAGGGAGGCTGGGCCGCTGGCGTCAACCTTCACCACGACAAGAGACGTAACACCTGCAACACCCGCCCCTCTCTCCTACATCCTATTCACTCCCTCTCCTCACCCAAAATATCCTCCCCTACCCCGTCCTCCCTTACCCGAACACAACCCATAAGTTTATGCAGCCCCTTAGAACAGAAACCCGTCACTGTGGTTCCCCCACATTAACATTCTGATGTTCAGTAAACTTTCTCATACCATCAAAATTAACGTGGCACAAACTACATTGTATTCACTAGATATCTTCATGCTAAACTTCTTGCTCATACTACTGCTAAACTTACTCATGAGAACAAAGCGCCATACGGGAGGAGCAGTACTGTAATCTAATGAACCCAGTCATCTGAACTTAATACAAGATCCATTACCCTCCTAACATACGATGACATTGTAACGTGATCCTGCAATGATAATCGTCCGGGTACAAGTACCTTAGAACCTCGGTCTGCAAACTGTATGGTGTGCAAACAAGCCCACACATTATATGCGAGCCGTCCACTCCCTCCAACTTTCTCAACCCTCTCGAACAGGAGCGGCCACGTCTCCCCCGCTGCAAACTCATGTGGTCCTGCCTCTGCACAAGAATATGCCATAAAATCATCCCAATCCCAGCACCCACTATGCATGCATACCAACCCCCCCCACCAAAAAAAAAAAAAAAAAAAAAAAAAAAAAACTACGACAGCCCGTCCTCCACCACTATCACTATCCCCAACCCGCTAGCCAACACCAGTGCCTCTTAACCGCCCTACCCTAAACCACATCCTACTGCCCCACCCCAAACCCACCTCCTACTTGCGACAGTTACCGCAACGATCGGGTCACTCCCTACCCACCCACCCATGCATCACACCACCAGTGGTGAGGGCGGCGCTCGGCCTCACATCTCGGGAGTATGGTGTTGCTGCCGCTCCTACCTAACGTTACTCCAGACACGTTGAACCTGCTCATTCTCATTTCCTCGCAAAAACAAACATTTACAGAACTAAATTTCTTACATGCAGTCGTAATATATACACAAGTGCTACAGTCAACCAGGCCAACCAATTATACATATCAGAATATCTCATAACTAAATGTATACGACAGCCGAAGTACAGATAAGCTGACTACATAAACTTGCATATTTCAAGTACCACTGCGCGGTAAAGAATATATAAATATTTACGACAGTGCTTTAAAAAATCGACTCCATCCAACTTACAGGCGACTATCCAGGCCACAATGCTTTATCTCTCACATGATGTGGCAATGATAAGCAATCATTCTGGGAATGCATATTTCACTACCGGCAGGAAGAACAAACTGTCATCATCAAAGAGAATATAAAGGGAACTTCCTGTAGTAATCACCATCAGAATGGCCGACTGTTAAAAGTGCATAATCGTATTCAGACGGGATTTCAGTGAAAAATCTCAATTATAACACAACAATATGCAGTGATAAAAGAGCGTAAATTTTCGCCACTCATATGGCAACACATGTAAGTGGACAAGTTGCCCTATTTCGCTAGTTCCCTCAACTCTCATATTTTCCATTTACTAAGGTCAGACTTTCTGCATTCAAACCAATGATTCAAAATTCATATGATACATATACTTATCTAAAATGTTTACATAAATAGCAATTCAACATTAAATAAAGAGGTGAGCGGCTCGGCTCCCGTTGCCCTGCGCAGCTCCGGGACAGCCAGGCGGGGCGGGTGGCGGTGTGACTTTCAAACACTTGGCGCGAACCTCAACCGCCCGCCAGCCTGGCCGGCCGGCCGGCAACTGCTCCTCGCGACACTGGCACACCCACCTCTGTCACCACATCCTCCTCACACATGTAAATAGAGCCGCTCCCAAGATTCCTGACTTATGTCTAATGTTTTACGTGTATTTGCAGCAGCGTATATAAAACCATTTTCTATTCAATTCAGTAAATAAATCGACAAACAAAATGCAAGTTATTACATAATTCTATCCACTGTAAATTCAATAAAATATTCAACAATATGGTTCTGAATTAAAGTTAACTCTATTTGTGCACTAGGGGAGTTAAATTCTAATCCAAACTCGTGGGGGCCCCGTGCGGGTGTGTAGGATCTTCACAAATAACTCTTCGAATCATCCCTACCCAAGGTTGTCTGGCTAAATGAAGGTTCAATAGTCCATCGTTTTGCCTCAGGCTTAACATTAGCCCCATCAGGAAACTTCCGGGCTCGACATTACTAGGGGAACTAAGAACCCTGGGAATATCCTGTCCATATCTAATCACCAGACTGCTAGTAGTTCTGACTCCAGCGGTGACAGAGCAAGATGGTCTTCTACATTGCGTTCCTTTATGACAATTGTGGGGACCATTTTCTACCCCCTACACATTCGCTTGTCACCAATCTTTCGTGTTCACGGTCTAGTTTATCAAACCCCATCACGACCTTGCTTTATTTTTACCTGACCCTTAAGGTTAAACTCCCCGCCATCACATCCAAGTTAAGCAACATCGTGCTCGAGGAGTTAAAAATAAAATACCAAGCTGAGGAAGCTACTCATACTGCTGGCATGATCCAGTCTCTTTCGCTGACACGTCAGGTGGAACGTTCTGCTTTGCCGTCAACCCCCCCCCCCCAATCATCCCGTTTCCCAGTTTCATTCCACTCAAGTTTTCGAAACTTCAAGCTCCTTTAATTCATTAAATCTTGAACCGACAGTGGATACATTCAAAATGAAAGTGACGTCAATAAATAAATTTACAAAAATACACAAAGGCATCATAAATCCCCACTGTCAACCTTTCACCAGAATGAAAACGAACAATTTACAATTTCTGTTAATACCAACGGAAGACTACACAAAACAGAGCAGTTATTATTTCCCGGATGATCAAGAGAACGTATGTATTAATGCATAAAACAGAGTGATCGCATTACTGAACGTTTAATCGGATTGAGAGGGCAAACATGTGGCTGAAAAGGATTAGCAGTGACGTAACCTTGACGTTCAATTGCTGCCCCTTATGGATGTGCACGCTGAGGCCGGCGCCACACAGGTGGTGCGCTGCGGTGCGGAGCCCTACCACCAATCACTACACAGGTGGCGTGTAGCGGTCTGGACCCTTACCTCCTCCACCACCACCACCACAGAAATGATGTGCCGCGGTGTGGGCCCCTACCACAATCACCACCACAGACTGTGTAGCATCGCTGACCATCAACACACTTGCAGAGTGTGTAAATGGCACTGAACACCACACACAGCAGTGGTGCGGGCAGGCCAGCTCACTCGAGTCAAGAAGCTTAAAAAAAAAAAAAAAAAAAAAAAAAAAAAAAAAAAAAAAAAAGCACTCCTGCCACCTTACTCTCGCGTTACACTTATCCTGGTAATGGTGTGCGAGCCACCTGCGATTCTTCCTCGCTTGTTTTGCAGGCTCAGCAACAGGGTAGGCCGGGATGGGTGGGGGCTGCATCCTCACGTCCCAAGACATCGACGAGAAACTAAAAATATAATTTTTTCTTCAAGTACTCAGTGGAAAACTAACGTGTTTATACCATCCAATTTATTACCTCCAAAATATACAACTTTAACCATCTGAATATCGACTTTATCCTTCTGGTAAGACGACCCGATCCTTCCAGTGCGACGGAGACGACTTTAGTCACTTGAATGCTACTTTAAACTCACTAGTACGACGATTCTAGACCCCGAACACGACGACTTTTACAGAGATCGGGTGCGATAACAACCTTTCGATTACAACTACGGTTATCGTATACAAGATGTCATTCGTACAGCAGGGGGTTAATTCGTCGTAGAGGAGACATCAAAATAAAATGTTACACCTGCCACAGCAAGTCAGGCAAGAGTAGATGAGCAAACGCTGCTGTTCAACAAACCAGCACACTGGTTGCTCTGGTTAACTAACATTATCATACATCACTCACCCGCTCCCCTGAGTCTGCCACCAGATACTATCGCCAAGATCTGCAGTGCAGCGCGCGCGCGTACGCAGCACGTAGGCGTGTGTGTATGTTTGTATTTGAAGGGAGGGAGGGAGAGGGGGAGGGAGGCAGATGAATTTCTCATCACGAGCGAGTCTGAATCTTCGTAGCTCACGGGTGATGCTGCTGGAATGGCCGACCTCACGGTAGCTTCCAAGATCCAGGCGACAAGAGCGACACCTTCCAGAGGCCTTTCCTCGCTGGAACCACATGTGGGTCCGCGGCCTCCCTCCACCAGGCCCTTGGAGGCCGGGTTCACTAGCACGGACACTCGAGTAAACACAGCCTCAAAAGCCCAGGCAGCTCCGATGAATAGCACTTGCTTGACTTTTCGTTTCTGCTCTTTTCCAGGTTCCAGCATCAAGGGGTTTCTATGGTAGCTAAGACACCACCACAAACATGAACTAACCAGGCAAGTGGGCCACTGCTGGTAAAAGCCAAAGAGAAAACGGTAAACAGATATGCACAAGTGACTTCGCGCCCTCACTCCACTAAATTACACTGAGATTCCCTTCATATGGTCAAGTATATCTTGAAATTAAATGGATCTGTAACAGTTTGCCCTGTTGATGCTATTCCTAACCAACGTCACCCTTCCTGGGAATCGCCTCACTGTATATCGTGGGTTTTCATCCCTGGGAATGTTGGAATGTCAACATTAGCATCCCTGCCCTTCGGCGGATTCAGTCTACACATTCTCAAAACGTGGAATTAACGCAGGATATTCCTTACCATTGGCATCGGTGGTCTTCTATCCCCACAGCTGGGTCTGGGACCTTACCTTACCCTACGTATACTATACCATGTTTCTAATGACAGCAAGCAATGCATTAAACACTTCTAAACTACCAACATTCAAATTTCTCTTGTTGAACTTAATGTATCTTGGGATTTGGGTGGTACTATTTCGAACAGTAATCCGCACCTGTCGTGCCAAATGGGAACTACTTTCACTTGCAAGTTAGGACTCACGTCTTCCGGGATCTTGTGAATATAAATTATGACACAGTACATCTCTCCCGCGAGGTGCCCTTGGGAGTACAGCCCCGGTGCTTTCAGTCGTCCCTAACGTACTGATTTTTGGCAGAGTCACTCCTGGCTGAGCTGTGTATGATCTTTGCACTCTTCCACATTGACGGTTGCACCCGCTATGAAGGCTGATGTTAACAATCCTCACTGTTCAAGAGTACAAGTGCTTTCATGAGTCTTCACTGGTTCCGAATCTTAAAGCTTGCCATCTACTCCGAAGAAGCAATAATTAATTTTATGCTGTGCTGTTGTCAGACTATATTACTCCTAGAAAACTTTTACATTTCCGTGACATGACAGTGTCATAACTGTGTACCGTAATCTAAGGAAACTTGTTTCTACCAAACAGCATTATCTTAAGCTGCCCACAGGCCAGCGAAGAAGAAGAAAAAAAAATCCTCTTGATTGAAAATGGTTTGTCAGGATTCTCTTCACAAGAGAGATCGTGTTCTTGGTCTCGTCTGCGAGTAATGATACGGTGTGGTCCGAGTCTGCAGCTGCTGCCTCAGATATAAAGAGTTAACCGTGGCTGCAAATACACTAACATGGCGAACGGCTTTTTGCAGCAGATAATGGAACTCGCCTGTTTTACAACGGTGTGTTGTCAACCGTTCGTTCAGGAGTTGGTTATCTACTGTCCCACTCCTAAGTGGAAAATCGACAAGTAAGGATGTTAGTTGATCGACAACTAGTAACTGTGTGAGAGTGGTCGAAAGTCAGTAGGAAGGACGACACAACAGATGGAACTGGTGCCGAACGGTACCGGGGTGGAAGTGTTGGTTACCAAGATCAAAAGTGTTGAGTTTCGAGGTCGGCGGAACGTGAACTTTGACCTTACAGCAATGTCTGCTTGCCTGCCTGCCTGCCCGAGACCTGAACCCCCTCGAGGGCGGCGCCCCCCCCCCCCTTCCCGCAACACCCAGCACTAGGCCCCTATCTCAAGTGTGTTCCACCAAGATGGTGGTAACGCGGGATCTGTCATCGAGAAATACTAATAAAAACGGGTACGTGAACAGGGATGTTACGCTATCGAAAATAACGTACTGCAACTCAATTTCGCCGAGAGGAAAAAATCCTGACTATAATTCATAATCGCCTTTTACCTCAAATCTATATTTGTAAGTTATGGGGTAATCGGCTGACAGGTAAGTCGAGACAAATACAGCACAGACTTCCGCTTACTGAATAGGCGACTTAAAATAGCATTATCGAAGTCCGATTTCTTCCTGCCTACTTAGTAAACACCATCATAATGCACATGATTAAACTTTGGTCAACGGCAGGCTCACTGATCCTCCCAAGTTGGATCTACCACGTCACACACGCCTGCGCCATCGCACCGGAGGAAGGGAAATACGCATACAGCAATGCCAGTGGGCAAGGCGACGAGGACGACGGGCAGTGAGCCTCCGATGCGCCTGGCATTACTACTGACTGTTTGGGGAAACGAGCCGACATGCACGACTGCAGGGGGGAACCAGATATCCATGACTGTACAAGGGCCCCATCAGATTATACGGGAGTCGGGGTGACACTGCTTCACGATTATTTGTAAAATACGATATTTGCAAAATCGAGATATCAAAACAACACATCTAGAATAAATAAAACATGTATATATTGAACGACAATATTCCCGTTGCTACGGTTCAAGTCTCGGACATATCTGCCATAAAACATACATAAAATTTCTGCCTTATTTGAATAACTTTCTATTTCCAGCAACAAGGCCACGTCTTGGATGGAGGTCAGGGCCATCGGCCAACAATTCTGAAAATGGACCACCTGCGGGCCACCCATGTCAAGCATGGTTCTAAACTGTTGTACAAGTGGTGTCAAATGAAGTTCTTTTGTTGTCTTTGAATAACAAAACATGCTTCTTAAGCAGAAAAAGCTATGAATCTACCACAAAGCAATATCTAACTCATATGTTGAATAACCCGTAATTATACACTGGGTTGAAATCTGAGCCAAGTCAGGCATAAAAACAAAAGACTTCGTCATGGCTATTTGAAGAACTTTTTTTATTTTTAGCAACAGCGGCCATCTTGGATGCAGGTCGGGGTCACGGGCCGCAATCCCGACAGGGGACCGTCTCTGCCAGGTCTGGTCCACATCGACCACACAGCTTAAAAGCGAACGACAACACTAGGTAAGCGACTGCATAGCTGACACGTTCCATGACCAGCGAGGGAAAGGGGAAAATATGCTCTACAATCCTCATCAGAACCAGAGGTCAGTGAGGTATTTCCCGAATATGTCACCGTTGGCTGACCTTTCACGTTTTCTTATTCCGTTTAATTTCCCTTTTCCTTTTCTCTCGACAATCATACACGAGACGTGCAATCACATTTTGGTGTCAGCAGTTGTGACCCCCCACCCCCTTCCCCCGCCTTTCTCCAAGATATTACCAAAGAAAACGAGGCGCGAGCACACTTTTACTGCCCAGTCATGGCCTCTGGGCCCGGCTTTACATAACCTGTTTGGAGATCTGACGTCGACCCAATACCTACCTACCTACCAGCCAACCCCCCTCCCCTCCTTCCACCCCCACCCCCTCCAGCCAGTAAAGCAGGCAGTAACAGCATGTGATGCCCGCTCCAGACACTAACAGGCAACAAATCCAAGAGTAGAAGGTAATCCAAGCGACCCCCCTCCCCTAATCCCCCTCTGGCCAGTAGTGCAAACATAATTCACCACGACAAAAGACCGGCTGTCAGGGACCACGACAATTCCACACGACTGGAATATTTACATCTGGTGTATATACATATATATATATATATATATATATATATATAAAGGTAAAACGAGGACAAGAGGACTTTCGAAACAGGCAGCACCAGAGTCCTCCAGGGGCGACTGGCAACTTTTAAGGTCGTTGCTCGACCTTCCCTTGGTGGTGGCGGTGGTGGTGGTGAGGGGGTGGGGGTCTGTGCATACCTCAAGCTGGCCTCTTCAGCTGGGAGTAGGGTGAGTGGCTGGGTGGATGTCGAGTGGGTATTCCAAGCGAGAGAGGGGTGGGCACTAATAAACCGTGATTAGATACCTAAGTATGACCCTAGAGTACTACGTGATGATGTGCTGGGTCGTTCCGTAGTGACCAAAGGGTTAGTACCGCAGTGCTCAAGGGATTAATCAAGATTGGTGTAGGTACGAGGGGTAGTTACGTCACTCTGTGTGTGTGTGTTGCACGGTTGCAGTAGGAGACACGGGCACCCTGCAACACCCGACCCTCCCTCCCCCTGTCTATGGTCCTGGTGGCAGGGTTGGCGTCAGCGGCCGGCGCGCGTCACGTCGTCCTGCAGATAGTGCTGCCGCAGGGAGGGGGTCTCTCTCTGTAGTCTCACTTGCTCCCTCACGAAATTGCCTTCTTTACCCTCACGTTCCAGGGGTCACCTGGAACGTGAAGCAGTTACCCTCAGCTGTAGTGTGGCATTTCTCTCTCTTTCTCTTTCTCTTGGTGGTCATGAAGGGCGTGCACAGTCAACTGGAACTCGGCTACGGACAAACTTAATGAAATGCAGCTGGGCTCCAGACAGAGCTGTGAGGGCTGAGGGCTTTAGAAACCCGTGAGTACGATAGCATGGCCATTTTAAGGGTCTGGCCAAAGATCAGCTCATCGTACCCAAGGGTTACACCATCGTGCTCAAGCATAGCACATTCCTGCAGAAAGGTAAATCTAGTGAGTCAAGATCCAGTTTTGCACGTAGGACATCTCACCGTGATAAATGTTTTCTGTTGTCACTATCTGTGCATGTGGTAGAGCCTACCCAGGCACCATGGCACCTGACACTACCCAAGGGCTGGCCATCACTCTCCACACCCATGGCCATGCACATTAACCCCTCCCAACACACAAACCTTCCACCCACTAACCTACCCCACACACACACACACTCCTTACCTTCCCAGCCATGTGCCGCCACAAACTCTACAATTTTCATCTATAAAATACGCGGAAAAAACATTTCTAGCACGAACTTCCAACTCACTATATGCTCAAGTCCTGTGAGGTAATGAGGGGTTGCCAACTCTAGCTCATAACGAAGGCTGGTTCCATTCGCGACCCCCGGCTTAGCCTAGCCATCAACACCAACAACACTTCCTGACCCTAGTGGCTGCACAACGTTGCCTTACATACAGTACATTTCCCGCGATTTTCTTCTGAGCGACGAAGCTTACCCCTCGAGAGACCGAGACCAGTCTGCCAGGCTGCTGTTTGATGCTGCACGTCCAGAAACAGTATTCTAAACAACATGGATCATCTGGTTCGCCTGGGAAAAGGTTCTTTCTTTAAGAGTCTTCCCGTGGCGTTCCTTGAATCTAAGGCGGCAGCAAGGTGAAGAGACGCTGACCGACCCTTGACATTTCATGTGCTTTCAAAGTTTCCTTTTCTACATCGTCGACGTTCACCAACACTGGAGTGCGAAAGGAAGCACTGTACTAAAGCGGGAATCGGGTCGTGTCCTCTGGCCCCTTGATGCATCGACAGATGAAGACACACGATGACTTTGGGGAGGGACTGTTACCATACCAGTCCGGCGTATTTCCAGCGACATCACTTTTGATATCGTGATGAACGAGAGAAGGGAAACAACCAATGGTGAGTGAACGCCTAATGCCTCCGACCCTACTCTAAGAAAGCATCTTTAATGCTTTCATCGCTACCATTGCCCCAATATCCACCTTCCTCCCTAGAGACAACAACCAGAGGCCTACGTACCAACAACGACTACCTACACCCAACGGCAACCCTTCGCTAACAACAGGACTGGCCAACAGTTCTCATAATTACAATTTCCGGAGAAATCTAAAAATGTTCCGGACAAACACCAAGGGAGTTCACCCAACCAGCCAACATGTGGTGGTTATGTAGGGCTGTGGGACGCGGCCTCCAACAGACTGATTAAAGGTATGCAACACGACAGCTTAGTCCTCGGCAGAACTGTGTGGTGTACGTACCAGACCTTCATATATACCTAAAGGCCAGGTAAGGTTCCAAACCCAGCTGTGGGGGTAGAAGACCTCCCAAACCATCGTAAGGTATACGTAAGGTACGTCGCCTTCCTGCAAGAACTTTACCAAAGCACCGGCTTCCGGCCGTCACAACAGGAAGGTGTGGACGTTGACTGGCAGGCATCAACATTTTATCACGTGTCCGCAGACTTGCAACCCATGCCTCATCTCCAGCACACTGCTCTCCCGGCGAATACATTGGCGGTCTTTTATCCCCTATAGCCCAGGCTGTTGGGTTTGGCTGCAGGTCGATCAAAGCTATTGGAAGCCTCAGCCCTCAGACCAATACAACCCCCACAGCGAACACTAACTTCCATACTGTGCATCCTACGGTGTTTCTGATGACAGAAGGCAAGGTGTTGAGTCTTGGGCCTCGACTGTTTTTTAAGATTTTCTTTCTTTCTTTTTTGTGTATATGCCAATGTCCATTAATCTAACGATCTGCCAACAATCCAAACCACTATAAAGAAAGAGAGAAATACTATTTAACTCTACGAGTTTCTTTTGATAATTAATAGTTGACCTCCTCTTGAGCACGACGGCACGATCCTGGAGCACGATGATCTAACTCTTACGGGTCAGTTCAAATGCTGCGCTCAACATAATACCCAGTCAAGTCTCTGCCTCGGAGATTTACGGGCTACCACACCCAACAATAACATTAAGTGCCATACATCGAGTGTACTGTAAAGGTCAGGTGCATACCCACGACCTAGCGGTGCAGCTTAGATAACTCGGGCTGGGCTGTAGGGGGCGGGGCCAGAGCAGGTTGCTTCACACCCTCCGCTCCCGATCCATCACAATCATCTGCCCAACACAAACGGTGGCCATCAGACACACCAGGGAGGCTGGCTGGTGCCTGGGGCAGCTTCCACACACCAGATACACATTAATATTTGCAATACAAACAGTAACCACAAACACGCAAAACATACACACACGACTCTTGAACAAGACACAAAAGACAAGCACGAACCAACGAACAAGTCTGAAAATAAAACAAGAATTCTTAGAGCTACAGCAAGTAACAACCTGGGTCAACGTTTCACTTGTAGGAAAACAGAAAATCAACCCGTGTGTTGGGTATTACTTCACGATGAGAGGCAGAACATGGGAAAGCCAGACAACAGAAGACCTGATGGTCTAGGACGAGGTTATCTGCCGGAAGACAGTAATTGTATCCTGATTACTAATTGTACATGGAGACAGGATAGTACAGCTGAGGGCTCCTCCCTACCCATCACTATAGATGGAGACAGGAGAGTATAGCTGAGGGCTCCTCTCCACCCACCACTATAGATGGAGACGACAGTACAGCAGAAGGCTCCTCACCAACCACCACTCCCTCAGGCAGGAGAACATCTATAAGGAACAACCACGTAACACTGACGTGGAAGAAGACTAGGAGCGAGGACACTGTTAGAGAAGGGTCGCTGGGGAAGGTAGTGGAGACAGTGAGATAACGGTACCGAGGGAGAGCCGAGAGGGACGCGTTCAGGAAACAATTCCATATGGGGAACCGACGGCAGACAGGAGAGACTGGATTACTTCTGGAGACACCGAGAAACGGCAGGCTGCTTCCCTCGCGGGTTTGATCTACCCGGATGTTCGGTACCGCGGGTATGGTGAAACTGGTTCCTCTAACACATTTTATAAGGACGTTCAATATGTTTTCTTGCCATTCAAGATTCATTCCATGGTGCTGTATGAATAGTTAATAGACGTGAGCATCTCACAATGATATTTTCACACATCTCTGCCCTATTCCATTAAAACAATTGAACATCTAAATCGTGTTTTATATGCAAGCTAAGCACCAGACCTCTTAGTCCTCACTAAACGCATATTACAATCTCTGTCTGTCTCCTTTACTTTCTAATAAGAACAGATTCTACACCACGGGCTCTGGCAATATCAATACATTCCCAACCCAGCCGGGCAAATGCTTTAAAGATACCAATCTATGAACAAGTTTGTCCAAAAATGACAGTCTGGCGTACAATGTACTTCAATTTCTTTCTTCTTCTGACTGCAGTCAAGACTTCATCTTCCTCCCCACGTTCTGAGCGTTCTTTACAAGCAACCGATCATCTTCGCGAACAGCACACTTCCTTTGTTATTTTCAGTTAAATGGCGTTGGACGGACCACGTCATCCATCACTGCTGGACCCATGACGCATCCCTCTAGCGCTGAAAAAATAAAAAAGCAATTTCTGTTTCGTTATCGCCATGTGACGATCTTCACGCGTCGTGCCGTGACGGAGTAAAGAGTTCGGCCCTACGAACATTCCCTTATTTCAAGAGAGCTACAGAATAACTAGACTGCTGTCTGCAAGCTTCCACTGACCCCACAAAGAGGCAGCTGTGTTGTGCGCTGCTGTCAACGTCAGGTACGATGAACGGCAGGGAACAACACAGCTTCCCATATCAGAGGCAATGATCATTCTAAGGTACTGGCAGCGGATGCGAGCGAGACAGGGGGGAGGGACAGGAATACACAGAATTTCTGGGGTACAGCTCCTGTTCTTACGTCCTTTTAGACTCTGGAGGAGGAGGAGGAGAGGGGACGGGGGGGGTTGAGGAGGATCAGCAGAGCCCCTGCAGCTGTAAGGCAGGATCCCCCAGTGGGACTGACGACAACTATTAAGCTGTCCTGCGGCGTCCACCGGGACCCTGCCACACCAGAGCAACCACCGTGGCCGAGCCCACCAAATCCCGAAGAAAGAGGATCCCGATTCCTCTATGCGTGAACAAAGTATTGAAACTGAACTGAACTGATCAATCGACATTCTAACCCCGCGAACATGACGGTGCCACATCCTTGAGCACGACCTAAAAAAAAAAAAAAAAAAAAAAAGTAAGATGACTTGCCCTTCATCCTAACCCTTACGGAACACAACATAAGGCATGTCACCGTGTGCAAAATAAAATAAAAAATGTAAAGGCTTATCCCTGCTATAACTCACTGGGTCCTAATAAAGAAAAAAAAAATACCCAGGAGTTATACGGTAACATATCCCACAATGTGACTGGCTAATTACTCCTCCTCTACTTAATTTACATGCTATCACTTGATCACGAATGTCAAAGACCTTCACGAGGTCCGTGTGTGTGTGTGTGTGTGTGTGTGTGTGTGTGTGTGTGTGTGTATAGCATTATCATTCTTTCTGACCCCCAAATCTTCTGAGATGTTATCACAACAGCCAGGCACCAGCTGTGGAAGACATGATCCCCTCGACCCATCCATCCCCCGCCCTCTTGGCCCAGGGTAGTGTAGTTGTTGCACTATCTGTCATCTTAATAGTTCATCTTCAACTTCGTGAAGGGGAGGAGGGGGGGAAGGAGGGAAAGAGGGAGGGGGGGTTAGTCACTGCCGTAAAATTTTACACAAAAGACCCTACGAGACCAATGGTTGGGGTCAACGCATCACGCACGACACTTGAGGTCGTCCTTGCGCACCTGCAAGACATCTGTCACCACGCCTGCAGGAGGCCCCCTTCCCTAAGCCATGACCAGACGCGGCGGACGTTAGGGATGACGATCATCCTGGTAGTATTCCGCCTCATTTGCCGACACGACAGGTGCCCCTCTGATGCGCTGGCAGCACTCCCGCCCAGCGCCCCTGCCCGTCAGGTACAAACACCGATTTGCATTCTAATTTCAATGCACGTGACTCCATCATCTTTCAATCAGCGTGACGGTTTACCCTGGACACAACTGTGTTTCCCCGCTTCTAGTTCCCTACCTAGGTTCCTGCCGGTGGCACGGGGTTCCCTCCCGGGGACACAGTGTTCCTCCCTGGGCCAGAGGGCACCCTACCGGGGACACAGGGTTTCCTGCTGGGGACCGTCCAATTCCTCTAATTCCGGTTTCCTGTGGGTCTCAGCCGTTGTTTACATCCTCATTTTCTGTGGCCAGTCCCCCAGTACTGGAGGAGGGAGAGGAAGGGGTGCTTCATTTTCATTTCCTCACGCAAGGCCTTGGTCGCTGACGCCGCCTATATTAAGGCTTTCCACCGACAAAACAGCGCGCAACTTCTCTCTCATTTCCTCTTTGGTGAAACTATGACAAGTGATAATGTTCTGTGACTTTAGTATCTTATTGGACTGACTCTCTGTATTGTGCAAGCAAGAAACGAGGAATGACCGACAGGTCAGGTCAGGTCGCGAAGGAAAAGTAGTTCAGGACAAGGTCCTCTAGGATCTCTGCCATCACCCTGTGCTGTCTACCTTCCGCAGGACGGGCACGGCCGCCACGCTGAATCAGACAGACGCTGTTTAACCACAAAAACAGACCCGAGCGTTGGCATAAGAGCAGATAAGGATCGAGTGAAGCAGGAGATATAAGGAGTTGAGTTTGGGAGGAGACAACACAGAGCAACGAATGAGACGGAAGACACAGGGAAGCTCACATGTAAGTAGGACGACAACAGACTGGACTAACGACAGGAGAGGCAACGGGAGTGTGGGAGCACAGGGGAAGGACAGACAACAGGAGACCCGATGGCCCATGACGGTCGCACAGTATTCGGGATTATCTTACGAGGAAGTTGGGAGAGGAGCCCACGAGGACAAATAAAATCTGGGATAGGAGGGATAGTAGGATGGTAGAGAGGGTCGGCACCAGTGCCTCTCTGTCTGCCTACCTGCCAACCTGCCCGACCCAGCCTGGGGCGACGTCCCAGCCGTCATCATACACCCCGCTCACCTCTACACCTTCGCCATAACCACGCCTCGTTCCCTCCTGCTTATCGTCGTGTTTCGTATTCACGACTCGTAAACGTGCCCAAGGGTCGTAAAGTCGTCCTCAAGGACTGTATAGCGTCGTGCCCTGAGGACTATATGGTACTGAGCCGCCATACAAACAACGCTCTCCTGTAGCCACTACTACAGGCAGTGAGTAAATATGAAGGGGAACGTCAGTGGCCAGACACACGGGATTATATACCACCTCTGTAATCCCCTCGACCTTCACGTAGTACCTTACTCTATGCTCACGACACAAAGGGATTTATAACAGGTGCTGACGACCATCGTCTGCATTCACTTGTACTCACCACATACTAAAAACACTTCTACTCGCCGCATACTAACCACATTGCTACTCCCCACCATACTTAACACACTGCAACTCTCCACATACTTACAACTCTGCTACTCATTACTTACTAACCACAGTCACCACGTACTAACTAAACACGTCCGTTTGCAAGTGCACCTTATACCTTACCTTCCTCGGCACCACTCTACGGCAAGGTCCCTTGAAGCCCCTAAAACAGGGGGCCCCTGTGGAGCGCTCATCCAGGCATCATGGTCATGGGAACCCGCTGGTTCAGGCCCCTCCATGACCCTTGCCTTCAAAAAATTCCACCCTCCCTGCTGACCACCACCGCTCCGGGTTACGCACTCTCTGCTGGCCGTTTTTGTTTCCCTTTTCTCCCCAAAATTAACGTCTCGTCAGCCCAATTACATAACTACTGCTCCCGACACCCCATTCATCTCGGCACATTTATTATATTAACTTGCCGTCGGCCATCTTAGATCATTCTAACGTGGCCACAACTTGGCAGTGTTTTTCCTTGAAATACAATGACTCGAGAGTTTTGCAAGGGTGTTAAGGCCTCGACACCAACTCTTTCCTTACCTCCTCAATTCACACCCTTATTAAGCCCAACTTTCTCTGCATCAAGACAGCGAGCACTAAAACAGGTGTGAAAAGTTTATTAGTACAATGCTGAGGAACTTAATGATAGAACTGGACGGAGATAGAAGAGTAACGGGCGTTTTTGGAACAGAGCAACACAGTCTGGACAATATACAAAGCACTGTAATGTTAGTTAGGATGGTGTGAGGTACCTTGGGGAATGGGAAGCACCCATATCCAATACTGTCTTTATTTCAAACGTTCCAACCATCCATGACTGTACTGGAACGAGAACCACTCATGACCAGTACTGTCTTTAAACATGCCCATTACCCATGACCGAGTCTGACCCAAATTACCCACAACGAACAACAGCTTCCACCCACCAGATCTTCAGCTGCCCTTTGTTGCTCTACTACCAACTTCGTCAACTAGCAAATTCCTTTCTTTGAACATCAGAACTAAAGAGATCAATACTAGGCGTCAACCAACACTTCATCCATTTTTTTTTCTTTCCTTCTATTAGGATGTTTTTTAAAGAGATGAAGAAGTTACAGAGGGGCTAGGTGTAGTGCTGATAGGGAAGCGAGTTAAAGGTGCATGTTTTGTGATGAGTGTGTCATGTCTTTTGGAAACTCGGCAGAGAAACGAGTTCTGCACCGCTTCATTCCACGCAACGTCTGACGTCGTCTAACGTTAACATTTTCAAAAGGAACATCGCGTACAATTCCATTAGTTTCTTTAAGCCTGTCTTTCATCGAGCTTCCAACAATCAAGCAGCGACTCTGGTTCCCGAGTGTGTGTGTGTGTGTGTGTGTGTGTGTGTGTGTGTGTGTGTGTGTGTGTAGCTAGTGCATGGAAGCCACAAACCTGCCCATAACTTTCATTTCCGTGAACTATCTAGATTCTGGGCAGGTTTCCCTCCTGAAAAACAACCCCGATAACTCGATAACTCCCTCCCACCCTCCTCAATATCCTGCCAGGTCTTCCCCTCCCGGACACGACGCCGCTTTACCGTCGCATCCAAAATTCAATATCAACTTCAGTCCTGGTCCCATCCTGAGACAACCACTCAGCCTTCATCTCCCTTGGTAGCCTGTCTACACTTCTCGCCTCAGCCGTCACCTCCGGCTCTCCGGCCACCTCCACACCACACCTCCGTCCCCTCCCTGCACCAGTGGCACGCTAAAGCTTGCGTCGCGAGACACAACCGGGCCGGCCCCTCCAGGTTGGGCAGGACCAAAAATGTATTGTGTGGTTCGCTGGCTGCTGCTCCTTACTCAACTTTCGTGCTGGTCTTAATGGCTACCTGCCATGCCAGTCTCTGAAAGCTCCCGCTTGCTTATTTACTATCCTAAGAGTGTGTGATGGACGCCACTTTGGCAACTCTCCCCATACATGGGTGTGGCCCCTCCCTTCTCGCGTTCAGCCCGGCCCACAACCCCCAACCTGCAACCTGTTCCACGCCCAGCAGCCTCTCGTCACCCCCCTCCTCCCAACACACAGAACACACAGATACATAAATACCAAACAATAGCCGGGCAGGGTTTATAAGATGGACGATCTGAACCGAAATGTCAACTCTAAGGACGGGGACCTCTAATGTTTGTTCCGCTCTTTTCCAAAACGCATCAGATAATCTCTCCACAGAAATCGTCTTGAACATTTCCCCTGTGAAGGCGGGGCTCCAAGATCAAGCCAAGGTAAATTCATTACTGGAAAAGAATTCTCATCAGAAAGGCTGGCTGAAAAGTCGGGTTAACCCCCTACCCTCCCCACCATGACCCAGGTTCAGACCGGTACTGACAAACAAACATACAAACAGGTAGCTAGCTACTCGGGTAAGAAAATGAAGGGGCTTATGTAATGTGTAGGTGACGGAGGGGGCACAGCGGCGGCGGCAGCTTCCCAAGTCGGTCGGTCGGATGCAATGACCAGAGTAGGGCCCAGTCCGCCCAGCGAATGTCACCCCCCATCAACACCCCTCATACGTAAAACGAACACAGACACACACATTTTCGTCCATGTACAGTGTAAGAATCCCTTGCAGGGGGAAGAGAGCGCTGTCTTCTTCCTAGCTCTCCATGCACGACCAGCGGTTACGAGTCGTGCCATCGTGCTCACTCAGGGGTCGTAACATCCCGTGTTCGAGGGTCGTCCCAGTGTGTTCAAAAGGTCCAGAGGTTAAAATTCACTCTCCTGCAGGACTTTCCGCCATCCTTACTGGCCAAAACTCTCACTACAGCCATCAAGCAAGCACTGTGGACACACCACGTCCCAGAGACACCCAGATACATCCCCTGGCCTCCTTCCTTCACCCTCCCCCAACCCCCGACCTCAAAGCTCACGCCCCCTCCTCAAACTCGCCACACGCAAAACAAACAACGACAATAATCCATTAGCATTAACGTCCGTAAGATTAATACTTCACACAGCTTAACAGCTTCAACATTCTGCCACGAGAAAGAAATTAATTCACTCTTCATAAGATCCACCTAAAATGTTTTTTAATTCCTTCTTTCGTCACAACTAACCTCAGAAGGATCCGATGGCCTTCTACAATCTATATAACTTTGAATGAAATCTTTCTTAATATAAATGTACCGTGTGTGTGTGTGTATGTGTGTGTGTGTGTGTGTGTGTGTGTGTGTGTGTGTGTGTTTCCAACCTGC
>JAYMFT010377006.1:0-20949 GCA_038088735.1 Panulirus argus | reverse complement strand
GTCGACTGTCTTTTGTTGTATATTCTAATTCTGTCTCTGCTCACTTCCACTTTCTGGCTGTCATGTAAAATAAGATATAGATACAGAGACAAAAATAGAATTAGAACGTACAACGAAAAACAAAGAGAGATGGAGAATTCAGCCCAGTCTTTATCTAGTCCTGAGCAAATTACTAGGAGCTTTCTTAAGCTTCCAGCAATCTAAATTACGATCTTTATACTGTCATATTCTGAGAAGGGGGTCTTCCTTGACACTTTTATTGTAAGAAACGTGCCGTACAAACAAAAACTTATCATAGTTTATCGAGTATCACAAAACTCATTATTGAACAAGTCTCATGCTAACTTGGATTAATTACAACTAAAATTTTATCAAACAAAACTGATCCTACTATTCACAACATATGTTATCCCTACCTACCAACCTATATAAAAGTGTGCCATACAGCTATAAGGTGAATATATAAGAGTTAAGGAGTTCCAGGAGGGAACAGGCATCAGAGATATAGATACATATAGACATAGATAGATTTAACACGCTCAACAGTCATTATGACTGTCTTTGGTCATGCTATTCATGAAATTAACCTGAACTGGCTCAACAAGTTATATCATCTCCTTCCAAGTTCATATTCAAATGGAAAATATTACTGATCATCCCGTTCTCTGGAATATTTTACACTGATGATGAACTAAATCCTTTATAAAAAGTTACAAACTGTATACAGCTATTCTGCTTTTTAAATGGTTTCCATTTAAGTGATTTGGCATTTGAACAATATGTATTTAACTAACCATTTTTTTTTTTTTTTTAATAAATGTACCTACATAAGTTTTAGTACATTACAGCATGCAGCTTGTTGTTCGGGCACCTAAATGTGATTGCAACATATCAGTTTTTCTATAGCTATTGCATCCCTAAAGCAACCAAAAAGTTCTGATAAAGAAGAGCCCCATGAAGATGCATAAGAAAATGTTAACATAAGAAACAATACTGGAGATACTTGAGAGGTTTGAGTGCTGAGAGACGCACAACGTTATAACATCATTAAGTTAAGTGTATGGTTGATAATAAGAAATGCAGATAAAAGCTCAGTTCAATAGTCAAGTGAACTAACAGCTCATCCTACAACCCTACTTTCCTGCACCAGTACCCTTGTTAGCCTACTGGTACTTAGTTATACTTCTCCCAAAGCTGTGGAACACTGCTACGATCAGCCTTCCTGATGATCCATACATCTCTACTCTACCAACACCTCAAGAATTTCAGTACAGTATTCATTAACATCAATCATCCAACACTTTATAAAGTACTTGAGTGGAAGGCTACAGCTTACTTTGGTAAGTATTGCTCTTTCTTCATTCTTTTGAAGTTTTTTATTATATATAATTAATAGTTTCAATGTTAAAAAAGGCTAAATTCATGTTTTGCACAATTGGGATCTTTAACACATCCCCTTTTTTCCCACTAAAACCATTATTCATTTTATTTTACTTTTCATGCCACTTTCCAAAAACATATTCCCTATTCAAAATGGGGGAAAGTTGTCCAAATTTTTAATCTTAAAAGATCATAATTATGGAAAGAATATCAAACATTTTCACAGCAGTTATTTCTAACTAAATTACATATACAGGCTGTAGTGTTCACCAAAGCACTAACACACTACTGAGCTTTTGTAATGAATATTCATACACTCAGGTATTCCTCTAATATATAATAATCAGATCACTTCTCACCCACAGTCATTAAAATGACTGACCATCACAAACTCTACTACATAATTCAGTTGAAACAACTCTCTCAACCCGAAAACACTTTCTGATGACAGCTGTCATTAAAGGAAATATGTTGTACAAACTTATTAAAACACAAAATAATAAAATGTATGGAGTGTGATTATGGCTAAAATCTATTTCTCAATATCAAATAGCATCACTGTCTGAGAATTATAGTGAGGTCTATCCTACAGCAAATATGGTGTAAAAGGACCATATACATCATCCAATATAAATGATTACATTTACATACATTATCAAAAAAAAAAAAAAATTCTCTTTAGGTATCTTCCACCACAATCATGTTAACACCTGGATGTGTGGCTGAGGAAATTAGAGCATAGACTCAAGGGGCTCAAGCCTTGAGCAACCAAACTTTCATAGATGATATTTCTTAACCTAAGACAAAATTCTCAATGGTATTGATTGAGGGACTGGAATATACTTTGGGTTATTTCTGCTTAATAATGTGTTATTGAGCAATCAGTTACTGCATTTATTTCAAACTGTATCATTACTGCCTGTTGATGTTCCTCAACAGATACATCAAGAATTCTGTGACAGTATGCAAAATATAACTTAAAATATATTTCATGCAAAAATAAATTATTCCTCTATATCATGTTACCCAAACCCACTCCCAAGGGGGGAAGCTAAAACTAAAAATATAATAAATAATATTAAATATGAAAATAACATGAGAATTTCTTAATATGATTTGTTTGTTAGATACAACTATACAGTAGAAAAATACTCAATAAATCCAATCTGGTATATCACTCTATATTACAAAATAAGATATCCCCTTTCTTACAATTCTATATTAAGAAAAAATAGAAATCTTTTATAAGCACAAAATAATAAAGCTTTTACTCCATAAAAGGCTTTACAAAGGCTCATAAGTCTCAATGCATCAATCTAATACACTCCAGTTCAAACATGCATTTACAAGTCTGTACTGAAGTATTTAATAGGAAGAAGTAATATCTTCAAAGAAGCCCAACTACCTTGCATTTTGTAACTGTTTGGATGAGATATACAGTACCTATTTCAAAATCTAAAGGCCTATTTAATACAAGCATAAATTTCTTAATCTATGTAAAGGCATTTATTGGGCATGTTTTTGGTGGTGTAAACCTTTAAGTTAGATGTACGTTCATCTGATTTGTGTTTAGTTTGCATAATGCTATTTGTGTTTGTGTAAAGAGTGCGTCTATATCTATTTGGAGGAAAGTAGCAAGCCTACATGTGTAAGCACAATATGGGACATACATTAGTTTGATACAATATTTGTAAGTCATAGTATAGATATCAAATATGTTTTGGAATGCATTTGTATCTATCAGGTGTGTGGACAGAATGATTCTCTCATATATATATTTCTGATAGGCCATTTGTGTTTGTTCTAAGGCTTCAATATAACAATGAAATTCTTTTTAGGGAGTGATGGTCGTTGGTTCAACAGTCCAAGTGTGTACAGGGCCTACAGAGTGGCCTGTTGAATTCTGGCCATTGTTCAAGTGGATTCGTCGGATGTGTTTTTCAAGATGGACATTCTGGGAGGCAGCATAGTTACAATGGGGACAGCGATAAGGTCGTTCACCGGTGTGGGTCGTGAGATGTCGTCGAAGGTTGTAGGGCTGACCAAACTGCTTGCCACAAACAGGGCACATAAAAGCCTGTTTGTCAGAAGGTGCCACTTGGCCCAAATCTGGAGTGCTACCACGAGGGGTAGTTGAGGCAGTATAGGGTGTGAATGCACCACTTGCTGGGCCTACAGGTGTGGCTGCATTCATGGAGGTGTTACCAGAGATGCGTGAAGCGAGGCTGGTGGGAGCGCTTGCCGCACCAGGTTGGTGAAGCTCTACCACAGGAATGAGGGCGCCTGGACGCACACGCTCCCAACCCTACAAAAAATAAGTCCTTTGTCAGTCAGGTAAACAGTCAAGGTTGGGGAAGACACAGACAGTATGAGGGATGTACAAGTCATGGTCAAGGTCATTATGGCATCATGTGAGGGTCACAGTTATGATGGTGTATTGTCAGGAGCAAGTGCAGTAAGGGATAATTGGAGCATGGGGAAAGGTCTAGGATGTCTGAGGCGTTCTGGCAAATGTCAATTATGGTTATAATTGTGGTGCATAACACATCACATTTCTACAACCATGGTACATTTTATGCTGGTAAAGGCACACTAAATTCAAAAAATTCAGTTTTCAAGATAAAATGAAATGTGATTGTTCTTCAATTTCTATAAATAAAATCTTCTCAGAGTCTAAGAAAGATCACAACAATCCTTCTATGGGGTGCTTGCCTGTCTGTCCTAGGAAACATAAGTTCATTACTTTGCAGTTTTTGATAATCTTGAGCAATGCACAAAAGATCAATGCTGTTGCTGAATTCATCATGACTGTGAACTATTAACTTTCAGTGAAATCTAAAATTACAATTTTCTTCTATATAAAGAATATCTATGTTAATTAACCCTTAACTTCCAGGAGACTTCTTATGAAGACTTCCATAGCAGGCTCCAGTAATTATCATATGAACACTAATGTTTGTGGGCTTTGTTTAATTCCCTTCCAATATTTTGAAATTGGCATGCTGCAATTATCACCTTGGTTACTATATGTGCTTTCTTCAGACTACCATTCTCTAGAAGCCATTCCGAAGTGTAAATAAATGTAAGAATGTGCAAGTATATATGTTTGCTATGCTGAATGTTTAAGCATAACATTCTCCATTAAATTCAAATTTGATTTCAAACTAGTAAGCTTTAATCTGTTATCCTTATTCACAAAAGTTCCAACTGATGATTTGTTAGAATTTCTCATACATTCCTTGGACTACCTTAATTTGTTTTCTTTAAATTTTGTTCATTAAAATGATAAAACTGCATTAGACTGCAGATTTGATATTAACGAAGATTATGCTCAAAAGTTCAGCATGGTGATGGGTCCTCCACTCTTCCCAGTGCTGGGTAATCTTTATATGAGTTTTTTAAGAAAAAATGTACTTATGAATATTCTTCCCATTAATGTGGTCTGGTTTGGGTATGTAGATGAGTTAGTCTGTCTTTAACCATCTACCAGAGAACCAGAAATATTTCTCCTCCTTATTTAATATCTATTACCTACCAAGAAATTTACTGTGGAATTAGAATGTTGCTATTCCAAGATAACTTGATTCACACAGTAAGCAATACAAATTAGTTAGCATTTCCAGAAAAACCACTAATGTTTCTTCATATGTTAATTATCGCTCCACATGATATGATACAGTCAAACAGGTAGTAGTTTTAGTAACATTTCTACTTAAATGCTTGCTGTCCTGAATTTATGGAAGAAGTGTTTAAGAATATCTGCAATACTGGATTACTGTTAAAGTACCCTAAATCTTTCAATGAGAAAATCTCTTCATCAGGCACGGAAATCATTTTATAATGTTAACCCCAAACTTTCTCATCGTACAAAGAAATCTTTTAGTTTTGTTTTTCAGTGATAATCCTTCTCTTGTTCCTCATTTACTCAGCCTTGAATATGAATGTAGCCTTCTGCAACACCTATAATATTAATGTAAAGAATATGTTAATCAAGAACTGCCCTCATTTATTCTTTTTATAACTACCCTGAGAAAGGGTCCTAGCATTACACAGGATGTCTTCTAAAGGCTCCTACAGCCTAAGTATGTGCTACTTCCAGTGACAGGAAAATGTGAGTGAGAAGTTCTTTGACAAGAATATACTCCCAATGATACAGTCTTGCCAAAGGTGACTTTCACTAACAGTGTAACCTTTTTTAGTGTAACCTTAAGCAAGATGAGTCCAGTAACACCTTAATCAAAAACTCACCAGACAATTCGTGTGGCAGTATTTACAAAGTACCTTTCAACGAGTGTAATAAATTCTAAATAAAACGAAAAGTAAGAATGTTTTTGCCAGACTTAACAAAACATATGGTTTGAGGACAGGACAGGATTCCAGGGCCTTGTTTACATGTTAAATATAATAATCAAACTGACTAGATGAATGCTTCCTTAACCTATGTCATGTAATTCTTATTCAAGAGAAACACTATTGTTGAATCTTATGTTGATAAGCATATAGATTTGTAACATGAATATCAGTAATGGCCAGTATAGATTTGACGCAGACAAAATCTGTAAAGAGCTTAATACATTTTCAGTATGTACCAAGATTATGACAGACAAATTGTCCATTACTGTCAAATACAAGACACCAGACATCAGAAGTCTCACCACCAAATGATGCAAATACTGGATAGAAACTGAGTTCGGTTAGTTACTTGAATGGACTGACTGAATGCTTTCTAACTCTCCAGTTTTGCCTGCTTGTAAGATGATATCAGTACACATCAGCATTCTATGCCTAAGAGTATTAGCACTTGAAGAATGTCATCAATGATTTTTCCTCTATTGTCCTGAAGATCCCCAAGGTCCATCATACCATCTTTTTGGTGGAGGTAACTGTTACCCTGTTTTGTTCACTGAATGTAAGATCATCAGACATAATCATATAGAGAGGAGTGGCAGTGAAATAGAGAATACTGAACATTCCTGATAAGACAGCCTGGCATAACATCTAATCTTGTCATATATCAGCCAGCCTACACTGGCAACTTTCATCACTTTCTCATTGCCTGTTGCATCACTTGTGATGAAACCTCTATATTTCAAATTATAGAGTCTGTATATATCACAGACACAATGCATAAGCATTATAGGCAATAGCTTCCAATATACCAAACTAAATTCTTCAACATAAACAACTGTCTAAGACCATTTATATATCCCACTATACCAATTCTCTTGATCTATACAACCTCAATACATCAAAACAGTCATGCTATTCAGATATTCTTCAATTTCAAAAGATTAGGGAGCAAATCTGTTAAACTGTAATCCTCTGCAGTTATGACTGTTTAAGAGCACTGCATACTTGATCTGCCTACAAAATGGATATATCAAGAGTCAACTTAACAGAACTAGCTAGTGCAGGCAATAGTTCAAATCAAACTAAACAAGCAGTATATTCTTATCTTAGTTTTGGAGAAAATTCATAACAAATATCTTGTAACTGCATAAGGTGTTATCATGAAATGGAGAAGCAAGCTTCTTTCCTCAAGTACAAATTTATCCAGATTATTCAGTTCATGAGCAAAAGCCTTAGGCAAGACACATGCAGATACAACAGTTGAGTATAATATATTGTACAGCATTCCCACCCCACTTTCAACCAAACCAATACTTTATAATTTCAAACAAGCTTTGGACCATGCTGTACAAAAATGACAGTACAGTTTTATGTACACTTGTACTTCAAGATATGGATGTTCTTTAAATTTTTCCCCACCAGGAAACTTGGTATTATAACTTTTCCAACTAGCACACTATCCTTAAGATATGCTAACACAAATGCAAAATATAAACATTCTTATATCTGCATGCAACTGTTGACATTTATGTTTAGGTTATCCTTTAGGATCCCTATGGCTTCATTCACATAAGTACAGCAGTACTATAAGCTCCCAGGAAATCAGTCAGTTCATCAATGTTGAAAAGTCACCCAGGACCAAGCTCTGCTTTCTATCAAGGGGGATGGTTTCTTCAGTCTACCAAATATTCTACTTTTGATGTTAACAACTTCTAAAACATGCTTTCTTATTATATATATTTGCATGTAGATCTCTAAGATATTACTGAGTAAGCAAATAATATTTCAATTAAATAAAAATTATTCATATATAGTGATATAATGGAAGAATACCTTTATTGTTCATACTGAGTGGAGAGTCAACACATAACAATATAAATCACTTTGCTGATTTCATAACTTGTCATAACAGCCCTGAGGTAGCACATAGCATATTAATCCCCTGTATCACAAAAATCACAACAAAAGGAGCAAGAGTCACACATTGATACTGGAACCAAAGCAGAAGCTGAATCTTAAGTATTATGTTACAACTGTGTGTAAATATACTGTTCTGTAACCCCAAGACCCATTATATGGGGCTCCTGCAGCTTTGAGGCTACATTTCATGCAAGAGCAGATAGGGGTGAGGAGGTCCTTGATGATGCTGAACTCTTTTCTGTTGGTTGAAAATCATACAGCACTTATCAAAAGTAACTTCTCATTCATGATGTTCCCAAATGCTGGCGGAGTCCACAAATACCTCCATAAATATATCTACGTGTATACACACACATTTTTATGATGAGTGACATGGCATGGGCAACACATGCCCAAATCACAACCAACACAAGTGATATGAAGTGAAGGGAAAGGTAAAGAAATCAGAGCTTTCCAAGTGTTTTTTACTGACCAGAGTTTTCAATGTGGGAAAACTACAGAAAAAGGGGTAAATGAAAGAAGTGTCCCACAGCTCTGTTATTTGAGGGAAGAACAAGTGTGTGTGTTTACCTATCTGTACATGATGCAGAGAGGTTTACACTCATGGGGCCCCATCTCTTGTACTTTCTTTGCCGTCAAGAGGACTTTTATATCTTTGTAAGTTGCTGGCATTCAGAGTCTTCTTGTTTAGACCATTTCAACCACCCAACACCCTTACACTAAACTATTATTTCTTTACATTATTCTAAACTATCCTCTTTCTCAGTTTCTAATCATAGCCTCTGGTAACTCTGGCACTGTACCTCCTGATGAACTATTCACTGTTTTCATCATCCACTTGATTCAGGAATATAAGTGGTGTTAGCATGTCACCCCTCTCCCTTCTCTCCTCTAAGGTAGACAGCTGTGTAGCCTTTAATCTTACATGGTAGCTAAGCTTTCTTAATTCCATTACCTATAGAGTTGCTCTTCTCTGGGCTTTCTCTATCATATCTTTGTGGTTCTTTTGGTAGGTATGTGTGCTTATACATAGATGCTGCCAAACTACCCCTTCAAGAGGTTGCACTGTGAGAGGAAAATCAACTTTAGTTAGGCTGCAATGCTGTCAACAGACAAAAAGGAGAACAATCTAAATGTGCAACTTTTCATTCCATAGAGTCCACAATTTCTTAATTGCTGATTACAGCCTTGAGGCTGCAAGAACCCCAAAAATGGGGTCCTGGGGCTATACATAATGATATATACATCATTATTATACAACCTGAGGACCCTTTCATGATGGAGTTCTGGGATATAGCACCAGTTACCCCTATCAAGGGGCATCTGCAGCTTCAAGGCTGTGCTACACAAAGTAGCACATACGGGACAAACTGCACTCTATTTCATTAAGCTGTATCATTGTCAGTGGATGAAAAGGAGTACAGTCTCCTCAAGGACCTTCATACTCCAAATGGGTATATCACTTTATTATTCCTGCATGGAATGCAAACTCAAAGCTGCAGGAGTCCCATAAAAAGGTTGCTGAAGTTGTATAATTCTCATGATATATTCAAGGAATTTGTTAGGTTTGAAAAAATTGCATTTCAACAGACAGTAACAACTTCACAGACACAGATAAAGAATGAAGCAACATTATACCAAAATATGTCCCTTAGTGTGCAAGCACTTAACAAGATTGAGGCATAAAATATATAATTTCACCCTCTTTCTCTGATTTACTGATTTAATACATTATAACTTTTCATTTAATAAAATGGCCTTCATGCTTAAAAAAAAAAAAAAAAAATCTAGGCATACAGAAGGAAAGTATGTGAAGTATCTTTGTTATTCCTTATATCTGGATCTTGAGCAGCAACACAAAATATACTGAAAGCTCTAGTACCACAGGAATTCCTAGGTTAATGTTACTGATCTGGAAAGCTGGAATGACTTGGAGAGTCATGCAAGTTTAGTTCTAGAAAATGGTGAAGAGGAGGAATGAGGTGATCCAAAAGGCCCTGGTGGCGGCTAGCAAGGTGCTTCTTGAGGTGCGATCGTTCAGTGGCACGATAGGAACAGTGGGGGCATGGGTAGATACGACGATTGTGTGTCACCCAACGGCGAAGCGTAGTGCGAGGTACACTGAATTCCTTGGCTGCCTGTCTCCCTGTCATAAGACCTTCTGCTACTGCATGAACTGCCAGAAGTAACTTCTGCTTTTCCAAGTTTGGAGCACCAGAGACAGAGTTTGGCCTACCAACAGAGGGAATCCTGGTGTGACCGCTTCTGCCGCCCGCGTAGGGTTGACGTGTACAGCTGCCCTCACCACCACCACCACCCACGCCCTGCAACAACCACAACACACCTCAGCCATGCCACTCTTTACATCCCTTCTGTCTCCATTAGTGTAATCATCTTTCAAAAGTTCCTGAGGCACTGCTCTGGTATGATCACCACTCCCCAGTATCAATTATAATAAAAAAATCTTTAAACAGAACAGTCATGATGATTCCCTTGTTGCTATTAGATTGCCTAGTGGCATCTATGTACTTGCAAAGTTCTTGCAAAGGAAATGGTTTTGGCCTGTTTGCCTTTCTCTTTTTCCATTTATGTATGTTTGGCTGTGAACACTATCAAAAAAATATTGAATATAAGAAAAAAATAAGATTCTAATGAAATTTTACTGGGGAAAAAAAAAAAAAAAAAAAAAAGGATTCAATAAATGAAAGTTGTTCTCACACGCTTTCTCCCCCCCCTGAAGGCTCCAGTCACAGACAAAAGTCCAGATCAAGGACAGGCCCTAATTGAAATTTAGAGAGAACTGAGAAAGGGGAAAAAGACAGGAAAGTATTTACAAATTTTTGAGAAAGTGAAAAACCTGTATCTTGAAATGAGCCAGGTCATAGTTATTGGGAAAGACACGAGAAGGAAGAGAGTTCCAAAGCTTCGACATGTAGGGAAAGAAGCAGTTATAAAAATTTTTATCTTTTTGAAGTAACCTGTGGTTACTTCAAAAAGATAAACATCCCACTTAACAAGATTAACAGCAACAACAGCAAATCCTTTTGTCTTGATAAAAAATGTTTGAAGAAGGAAATAATCCAGCAATAAGAAATCCAATTAATACAAAGCACCAAGCCTATCAAATTAAGTGCACTGAAAAAGACTATACAAACTAATTGTTACTTAACTAACAGTTATAAAATGATCTAGCCACTCACACGACTCAATACAAGAACTTTCAAATGAATATCATTACAAAACTATCTTTACATGAGCTAATCTTCTACTGTCACCACATTATATCTAGAGAAGAAAAAATTCTTACTTACTCTAAGAGATGTTAAAGACCACATCTTCATTCTATATCCATTTTTCTTCACTATAAACAAATAACTATTAACCACTTCCAGGAATATATCCTACATCCAGAATAATCATTCTACATTAGACACAAGATCTTGGAGTGGGAGGAGAGATCCAGCATGGGTGGTGGTGTCATCTACATCAAGAGTGACCTGGTAATTCAAAGAGCTGCACCAATAACAAGCAAAACCCTCCTGCCTTCCATTGGTTGAATTAAGCCAACACCATTCTCACTGCCTATGGAATCCTTGCACAATTTGATAACAAATCCTTCATTGTCACAGAGAAATATGTGTAAAAACACAGGTCCACTGTGGCAGGTGGGTGAAACATGCAAGAAAACAAGAATAATAAATCTGCAAGTCTAGCAGAGGTAATCTACTGCTTGCTGCTGAGATAACAGTTAGATGACCACAACTTTTCTAATGTCAACTAATTATATTTTAAAGGAAGAAAGTACCAACCAACCTAAGGTAAGATCATACCACAATGCATGGCCAGAATGGAGTATTCATTGCAATTAATGCTTGTTTACCAAATTTGCTATTATCTCACTTCCCTCCTAAATACTCTTCTCTCTCCAGTGAGTAATCCCTCCTCAACCCCTTCCTTTGTGAGTGCTGCAGGCAGCCCTGCCTTTCAGGCAAAATCTTTCTACAGATAGACAGGCTCTACACCTCCCTAAAACCCACATCTATCCCAACATCAATCTCTATCCCATCATCCTTCTCCCTCTCCATCATCCTCATTTCTCCCTCTCCATCATCCTCATATCTCCTTCACATATTCATCTTTCTTCAACATCCTTTTTCCTCCCTTCCTAATTACCCTATCCCTTTCCATCACTCATCCCCTCCATCCAAACACTTTTCAACACATTCCTCCCCAAACAGTCTCTACCTGACAATCCACCCCCCCCATATAAACATCAACTTGCTCCTGAATTATGATATCAATCAATTTTCAATTACCTTACACAAGAATTATATATGTTAACACCATTTTAAAGCATACATTCAAAAAAGTATATATGTTAACACCATTTTAAAGCAGACATTCAATTTCTGCCATTCAACAGACCATTAAATACTGCTATTGTAAGTCTTTAAGCTTTGAACCTTTAACCTCCCACTTTCATTTTTCAATTGATAAAGGCTCCAGTCATGGACAAAGGTCCACATCAAGGCTGGGCCTTAGTTGAAATATTGAGAATTATGAAAAGGAAAAAGAAAAGAGAAGGGAAAGTATTTACGAATCTTTGAGGAAGCACAAAAGACACACACTTCTAAAATCAATCATTCATGTAAGAAATTTAAAACAGTATGTGGTAGCTGGGCTTCAAAGCAGCTGGCTAGCTGAGGATATCGTATATTGTTATCACATAAGACTTTTTTACGTTTAACGTTAATATCTTCAGGATAACTTTTGTGATTTGTTACAGAATTCATTAACAATATATCTTACGATGATTTTACAAAAGTTTGAATTATTAGGAAGATTTTATCATATTGACCCTGTAGCTAGGGTTAACCAGATACATGGATGACTTTATGTCCATCAGTTTAAATTACTTATCTATTTGACATTTGTTCACAATTCAAACTTTTACTTTCTTATGAAGATAAGTAACAAATGTGTTGGTGTACTATCCTTCAAGATAATAGGCATTTACTTACATCACAATATAGGCATATGTTAGTGTTTCTACTCATTTGTTTGTCTCCTTTTCCTTGGTCTGTCTGGCTGCAGTAATTTGCAACAAAAGTTTTCCCTCTTAAAGTATAACTATTAAGAGAGAATGGTTATCTATATATATATAACTATAGAAAAATAAGTTTGTTCGAGAGTACCAGGTAAGTTGTATGGGAGGGTAGTGACTGAGAGGGTGAAGACATGTACAGAGCATCAGATTGGGGAAGAGCAGTATGGTTTCAGAAGTGGTAAAAGCTGTGTCAATCAGGTGTTTACTTTGATACATGTGTGCGTGTGTGAGAAATGATGGATTTGTATATGGCATTCACGGATCTGGAGAATACATATGACAGGTTTGATAAAGATGTCTTGTGGAAGGTCTTAAAGAGAGGAAAGTAAATGATCCTAAGAGAAGGTTAGTCTGCAGCAGAGGTGTGTGATTTCACCAAGGTTCAGGCTTCTTTAGTTTTTCTCTTACTCTTTCATTAAACTCTTCTAGCATAGCATGTAGTAGAATGTCCACAGCAACTGTCCATGAGACTACAGGTAGGGAATCCAAAAACCTCCCAAAACCAGTTTTTGTGAGGCTTCACTTGTGTGTAAGAAACAAACCGAGCAGCTCCTAGCCTCATCTGACATGTGCCATATATGTCTTAACCTCTGCCCTTGTGAGCTAGTTGTTTGTCAGTGCGGCAGTCACATATATGTGTATTACTCTCATATATTTTTTTGCTTTTACACGCTTTTTGGCTTTTGTTTTAGTCACAATATTAAAAACAGTTGCAGATACCCCTGTGGGTAACAGAGAGATAAAGAAAAGAAAGAATCTCTAGACTGAAATTGTGAGAACTAAAGAACTCCAGACACCAAATGTAAACTTCCCAGCAAATGCAGGTTTCACCTTACACACCCAACCAAGGAATATCTAGTGGGAAAGTATAACTCAGTACAAATGGCACAATGCTACTGGTACACCTAATAACTGTCTTAGTTGTTTGTGCTTGCATAAGATGGTACCACTGTGATCAGCTGTCGTCTGCTGTGTTTACATGTTTATATCTTCACTACGACACCATGAGGAAGGAAATGCTGTGCTGCCTGCCAAAAAGACTAATCTAAATACAAAGGGATCCCCATATAACAACAGGGTTACATTCCCAGTAATCTGTTGTTATAATGTAAAGCCAATGTGTGTAATTGAAACCCATGGTATAAGGGGGTTTATGTTCTAGACTGCTTCCCCAATCTAATTCTCATTTACGGACTATACCCAAAACAGCTTACCGTCAATATACCACACTCTGCTATGAAGTAAATCAGACTCTGATTTAGCAACTGTTGTCAAGAAAACTTTGAAAGATGTTCTTTTATTTTTCCTGAGCTATGAAAATTTTGCCTACCCCATGGTACCAATGTGGATCAACATGGTACATGAAAACTTACACATTGGTCATCACACACACTCACTGTCTAAAGAGTGGTGCACACCATCTTTGCTTCCCACTAAGGAATACTGTTTCCCCAGATATGAACCTGATGTTTTCTTAAAGTATAATTCTCCTTTAATAACTCATATAGTAATGATATTTACAAAGTACTGAGGGAATGAGGCAGGTGCTTGCGGAGTGGGATAGGGTTGAGGGAACAGTCTGTCAAACTTTCAGCAGTAAGTTTATCCATTTCAGTATCAACAGGCATTTGCATCCATTACATGGTTAGGCTTTGCCCTAGATCCCACTGGTTGAGCTAACATATCATATAAACATTTTTAAAACAGAAAAATTCTAAATTGCAAAACAAACTTGGTCCCATGGATTTCGAATAATGGATTCTCAACCAGTAATACCATCCTAACTTTAGAAATTTTAAAATGGTGTTCTGAATCATCTTGAGCCCTCTGTGTCTGGATTGCCTCAATAAAACCAAACTACTGGGTATGCTTCAGTATCTTCTCCCTTCATGAATCATACACAAATTCAATTAAATTCTTACTTCCTAATTTTCTATCTATTTCCCTACTCTCCTTTCTCATTATAAATCCTTAAATACATATACAAATGAGCCCGACAAGGTTTTTGTCCAAGTTTTCTGCATGAGGTGTAAAGAATACATGGAATCCCACCTAAATCTGCTGTCAATGGAAGACAGGGTTCTGGTAGTAGCAGTATTGGTCTTTCGCGAGACCCATGCCTCTCTAAACATACATGACTCATTTTTTGTTCCTTTCACCAATATCTACTGTTTTATAGCTAGCCTTTCTTTTTTCTGTTGAATACCATCTGGCTTGTACCTCTCCTAACATCTAACTTCTTTAGGCAATTAAGCTACCTTTGATGTGTTTACTAATCCCCTCCACTTTCCAACTGTAACCTTCATTAATGTTCCCACTTGCAAGGAGGTGTCTGAGCTTATTCCAGCATCAAGCCACCTTGTGGACTTGAATCACCAAACTTAAAATTTATCTAGCTTAATATTTATCTCCCAACCATCAATGTTCTTCTTTCGTCTACTATTCTCTAACCTTACAAAATGGACTTCATATATTCTTTCAATTAAGTTCTCGAGAGAGAGCCAAGAAATCCCTCATTTTCAAACCTAAACAATCTTTCTTACTTAGATTTGAATGTACACCAAAGAGAATGGTTGAGACCCCTCTAAGAGTTGCATCACTACTCATGATATCTCCAGTTACTTGAAGCTGTGCCCTACAACCCCATATAATGACTGTAGTCTGATTAAGCAAGTATACTTGTAGATATTTATCCAGCGAGTTCTTGAATTTCTTAACTGGTTGATCCATAATGTTAACCATTAATGATTCATGCTTGCATCCTTAAATATCCTTTAGAGCACAATCATATTTCTTCAGTTTCTGGATTAAAAAGAATTCCAGATAGTTTATTAGACCATGCTGTAAAGGAAATATACAATACTAAGAAAATACTATGAAATACTGAATCAGAAACTTCTGAAATGAAAAAGAAAAGACTAGGAAAAGTATCTATGAATTTTGGAAATATAAATTGTTTAAGTCACAGTCAATCTCCTGAGTTTAAAGTAATTATAAGAGTGCCTGATGCATCATGACAAACCATGTTATATATTTAGAAAATTGTCTAAAGAAAATATATAAAAAATTACGGTCATGAACAAAATTAAAATTTCTAGTGGATCTTCCGAATCTTAATTTCATTTCATATACAGTTAACTTTTTCAACTTATCCTGATCAATATAATTTTCCTGTTTCTTTACATCCGAAACATCCGTCTGCATGGAAGAGAACAGTAAAGATGCATGACTGGAAATCTGAACTTCAAGGGCAATATAGCTATTACAATCAAATTATAGTTGTGCAAAGTTATCTATCTATATCTGTATCTCTGATGCCTGTTCCCACCTGGAAACCCTCAAGGGGGTGGCCACGGCAACAGTCTCCACATCTAATGATCTGTACCACTTCTTAGCCTTTAGTGCTTCATCTTTAACAGGTCAATGGTAGAGGGGAACTCTAACACAGTGTTTGCTAAGACACAAACCTAATGTTTCTACTGACTACATCTACCTAATGCTCCTGCCTAATATTCCTATCTACTACTTTTACCTAATGTGTTTACCCAATGCTCCTGCCTATATGTTCCTACCTACAACTTCTATCTGCTGCCCCTACCATTTTTCCAAAAGGCAGGGTTAGTGCATAGTGCTCCCTGCTGCAAAATCCAGTTATGAAGAATGAGCTGTGTGAGTTAAGTGTTGTCATGCTTGGTATGACAGAGATTTTATGTTTGTGGACAGAATGCTGGTAGTCCACGCATGAGTGAGGCAGGAAGAAAGACAGCTACCTGGGTCAGAGGAGTGAAAATTGACAATCAGTGAAGTGCTGACTCACTATGCAGTTATTTCTAATCTTCCCAATACCCAGGAGGGTAGCACTAGTAGTAAACCTCCCTGGTCGTTGGCTGCCTACCAACTACACTATCAGTGTTGAATATCTCGACTAAAAAACTTGCAGATAAGTAGATAGCATTTAAACATATTCTGTGCTGACTTCTTTCATATATCAACTAATTTTCTATGTGCATGGGGTGGATAAAGTTAAAAGCTTGTACATTCTTTGGGGACTGGTGCTGTAGAGTTTCTAGCTCTACAAAATGGCAAAGAGCAGGGATGCTTAATCCCCTAGGGGTAAACATGATATCAATTCAAAGGAAGAACTATGATACTTATGAATTAACTTTCCCTCAAAGGCAAATTATATCCTGAGGAAAACCTTATGTTCAGTGTTTTCTACAAAGCCACCATCAATAATATTATACACAGAGCATCTAATTCAGCAGAATAAACAAATCATTCAGGAATTATAAATAAAATGTTTTGCTTTTGTCAAGAAACAAACACTTTAATAAAGACCAGTACAAAGAAAAAATAAAAGTGCTATATGATTTCACATTCTGAAAGCCTTGTTTTAAGAAAAACAATCTGAAAATCAATGTTTTGTAAGTCAGATCATTGTAGGTTTCAATGTAGAGCATATCTAAACATTCTCATGAAATCATAATATACTAAGCTTTTCTTAAAATCAAAAGAGTTTGCTTTTCTTAAAAACAAAAGAGTTTCAACTAGGCTTTTCTTAAAAAAAAAAAAAAGAGCTTTCACTAAGCTTTTCTTAAAAAAACAAGAGCTTATATTTTTTTTCACAGGCAAACATAAAAAACAAAAGAGCTTTCACTAAGCTTTTCTTAAAAAACAAAAGAGCTTACATTTTTTTCACAGGCAAACATGAAAGCTTATGTTATTTTCTGTTCTATATACAGAAAAAAGGCTTCAAGTCTTTAGCAACAATCGATCATGTATTTTTCAACAAAACTTCATCCTTTCCCGGGAAGGTTGAATAAAGTATCACAAATAACATTCTGATCTTAAAACCTACATAATGCTGAGAACTAACTGCCACACCTTCCAAAGTTCTTGTGAGTTAAGCAAGGACCTATATCTTTTTGGATTACCTACATGGAGCTTAATCATAAACAACATGTCATGTTCAATGAAAAATTACATAGTTTTTATCATCTCTATCCTATTTACTGACGAAACATAGCCCCATTGCCAGGTGCCTATCCAGGAATTGGCAAAGGAAGAGGCAAAATTACTAACTCCCTAAGATAATCATAAAAAGCTTGAAATGAGTGGGAAGAACACACCATCCCTTGGAGAACTCAGAGGCTTTTTGAGTTATCTGGATATAAAAATTAATTACTAACATGAATCAAATTGCAATAAACCTGATTACAGCTGTTGTAGAGAGACAATTTCATAATGAGACTGGCAACCATTTTTTAAAGAAAACAAATTTGATATAAACTGTTGATAACTACAATAAAGGGAGTTATGTTCAATGAAACAAATAGGTATGGTTTTGGAGATAGAAAAATTTTCATTATATATATATATATATATATATATATATATATATATATATATATTATCCCTGGGGATAGGGGATAAAGAATACTTCCTACGTATTCCCTGTGTGTCGTAAAAGGCAACTAAAAGGGGAGGGAACGGGGGGCTGGAAATCCTCCCCTCCAGTTTCTGCTTTTCAAAAAAGGATCAGAGAAGGGGCCAAATGAGGATTTTCCCTCAAAGGCTCCATTCTCTGTCCTTAATGCTACCTCGCTAATGCAGGAAAAGGCGAATATATATATATATATATATATATATATATATATATATATATATATTCATGCATATTTGCCATTTCTCATGAGAGCAAGGTAGCATTAAGAACAGGGAAAATCCTCACTTGGCCCTCTTCTCTGTTCTTTCCTTTGAAAAAGTCAAAACAGGAGGGGAGGATTTCCAGCCCTCGCTCCCTCCCCATTTAGTCGCCTTTTACGACACGCAATTGGACCATGGAACCTTCTTCACATATAAAATGTGACCTATTCTGAAATTTCAAGTAAAATGATTTTCTGAAGAAAATGACAAAAAAAAAAAAAAGTATTTTTTCCAACCAAAACTTATTTATCTGAAAACTGGAATATACCCTGTTAAAAGACTTCACGTAACTCAAACAATACCCTAAACTGTTCTCTTACACTTCAAAGGTCTGAAAGAGAGCAAACTAAAATGAAAAGCACTTAATTATGAAATATGTCAAACTAGTTTCAAAGCTTGATTACACAACCTATTGGTTCCATACCAAAATATGGACCTGAGATTTTAAAGAATACCTAACTTTTTTGAAAAATGGAAAAAAAATTGCATATTTCTTTGGTTCAAAACATTTGCTTTAAAATTTGAATATAACTTAACAAAAGACTTTGTCACCTAAATATATCATAACAATTCTTAGGAATGTCAGATTATGAATAATTATGGAGAGAGAAGAATTATATAAAATACATTTAATGTAATTATTCTAATTAAATTTTAACTGCCAAACTCAATGATCCCACAATATCTGTCCTTGACTATCTTTCATTGCAAGAAAAAAGTAAACGAATAAATACCTATACCAAGATTTTACATAAGATTGGTTTTCTAAAGAAATGGCAATACTGTAAATGATACTTCAGGTGTTTTTCTGGCCAGAAACTGTTTCAAAATTTGAATAAATCATACAAAAAAGGCTTATCTAAGTTACATAATGACCAAAAAAATATCATAGACTGCTTCCCTGGACTGAAAGATAAATAGTAAATCTAAAATAGGAATATATTTGCAATATTTTAAAAGAATACTTATTCCACAGAAAAAAAAAAAACATGACCTATCTGCAGACTTAAAGAAGAAACACAACTGCAAAAAAGTAGGTAATAGTTCAGAGTATTTTTTTAGGACAAAAATCTGTTTTTAAACTGACATAACTATAATGAAAGGTTTCTTCACATCAAAAAGTAACCTATAGCTAACAGAAAGCAAATTATTATAAATAGTTTACTGTTATGAAACACACAACTGTAAGAAATGACACACATGGCATACCTTTCTCCGACACCACATCACATGATAGCTAACAGACAACAGCAACAACACCCCTAGAAATACAATCCATAAAAATAAAACTTTGCATCACCAACTACAACATAATCAACACCTAAATATCTTCCCCCTCTAAACGCCCCACCAGATGCACTTCCCCTTTTCAAAATCTGTCAAGATTTCAGTGCTTACCATTTGCAGTATTCAGCACCATATATTGGTCAGAGTAATTCCAATCAAACACTTAATGTTCCAAAAATAACTGCTTTACCTTGGGAAAAGTTATGGTAGTTAGAGCAGTCGGTTGTTGTACAGTTATGTTTCGTAAACAACCCCACTTGGGCCATGAAGAAAAGCATTCATTCCCTGTAAAGTTATGACATCCTTCCCCCCCCCCCCCCGCCTTAAATTTGAAACTAGTGCTATACATATACAATAATGTGTTTACTGGCATTTGTACCTTGTTCATTATCAGGAAAATGACTAACTCCTTGCTGTATTATAGAAATACAGAATAATTTGAATACTACAAACAGAAAATACACATCACTGAAATCATATAAACGGTACAGAAAAATATCTTGTTCTTCAGTTTCATTTTCAATATTATGCTCCTTGATATTTCTCTCATATTCTACAAATCTAATCTCAAGTTAATTTTCACTGGGCTTCCTGAAGGAACATTACAGGGTGAACTTGCTTCAGTTCTCTTCCTGTATCATTCAGACTCCCTGTGGCTTGGAAAACTAAAGTTAGCCTCTCTTTGACCTTCAAGTGTTCTATTAGATTGCTGAATCACAACTTGCACACAACTCATTTGTCTTGTAGCCTGCTGTGCGTCACTCATACCGTCCTCATCCTGCTCCTCTTTCATTACTTTTCTTGGAACTCCCTGGTCTGTCAGTTTAACACTTCGAAATCTCATGTGATCAAATCTATTTCTTTAAGGAAAATGATAGAAAATGCAGGTAATAGTTCTGGATTATTCTTACTTGAAAAAAAAAAAAATTAAAATGAAATATAAGTAAATAAAGAGCTTCATTATCTGATTTTATGAAGGAAAATATTCTGTAATGCTTTATAGAGCCGACAAGTATTGTGTAATATGAAAGATATTATAATAACATGTACCATAAATGTCATTTAATCTTAAGCATGATTTCAGTACATTCTGTTTGTAAAAGAATAGTTCAATGCCTGCTTGGCCGCTGGTGGTCCCCAGGTGACCAGGCACGTGCCCCCCAGCCTGCGGCAAGTGAAGGCACGAGCCAGGCGCGCCG